>SJYC01046388.1:0-47358 GCA_006408675.1 Madoqua kirkii | reverse complement strand
CTGAATCACAGCTACTTTTGTACAGGCGGGTCTTAGTACAGCTGACAGTAATGATTGGCTGAGCCCTCCACGCAGGTTTTCAAATTACACAAATCACAAAATCTCATTGGCTCAGGTTTGAATCACAATCCCAATTCTGATTGGCTTGTGTTTGGCGCCAGCGGGACTTTCCCAGGGTGTAGTTTCCCGGAATCGTGACTCAGGTTTTAGCCTGTCATGGCTTCAGTCTGGCTCTAACAAGACCCAGGTTGTCACCTGTGCTCCTGACCAACTAGCTATAGATTGGAGGTTCCAGTGACCCCCTGCTTGGACTTCCAGGTCGTGACTTCATGGATTCAACCTTTCCAGGGCCTGATTGCTGTTGTTTGGTTGCTAAGTCATGTCCGACTCTTTGCAACCCCACGGACTGCAACACGCCAGGCTTCCCTGTCCTTTACTATCTACCAGAGTCTGCTCAAACTCATGTCCATTGAGTTGATGATGCCATCCAACCATCTCATCCTCTGTTGCCCCTTCTCCTCTTGCCTTCAATACTTCCCAGCATCAGGATCTTTTCCAATGAGTTGACTCTACCTATCAGGTGGCCAAAGTATTGGAACTTCAGCTTCAGTGTCAGTCCTTCCAGTGAATATTCAGGGTTGATTTCCTTTAGGACTGACTGGTTTGATCTCCTTGCTGTCCAAGGGACTCTCAAGAGTCTTCTCCAGCACCACAATTTGAAATCATCAGCACTTAGCCTTCAGCACTTAGCCTTCCTTTATGGTCCAACTCTCACATCTGTACATGACCTGAAGCGGTGGGAAAAGTAAACAGGTAATACAGAAGACAGAGATAAAGCAAAACTGAAGTCTGAGACCTGGAGCGATATAGTGTTTTATTTATTCGTCTTTTTAAAGAAAAGAAAGTCTTTAAAGTGGCCCAGAGAGTGCTGACCACAGTGCTGAGTCAAAGTCTGTGTCACAGGTCATACAGAGGTCAGGGATTAGGAGGGAAACACCAGAGAGATTCCCTGGAGAAGTGATACATCAAAAGAAGGAATTAAAAAAAAAAAATAGAATGACCAACTTGAGTTCGAGAGGGGAACAGTTGAAGATGTCCAGTTAGTTGACTCAAGCCATTTTCGACATCCTCACATAAAAAAATTTCCATACATAGAGATTCCTTCGAGCTTATAAATTTCTCTTGGAAAATGTAAAGGATCTTTAAGGGTCAATTCTTTGAAATGCTCTTATTTACATTCCTCTCAATAGCAGAGACCCACTGGGAGAGGACTTGATTGGGGTCAGAGAAACGGGATCTGTGATCAGGGACAGTTCATACAGTTGGAAGTTAAGGACTGAGACAGGAGACTGGGGTTCTCAGGATACAGGATGGGAAATGAGGAGCAAAGACTCAGAAGGTGGGAGCAAAGGATTTGGATGAATTGGTGGGAGAATGGCCCGAACCCAGGACACCCACTTTGCAGTGTCCATCCCTGCGGTGAACCCCTTCAGGTGGCAGTGTATACACTCAGAAGCACACAAAACATCATGACCCATAATGTCCCATTGGTTTCTCTTTCTTTCTACAGCTGCCAACATAGCCAGGGTGAATGTTAATCTTAATCATCACAAACTCAGAAAATGTCCCTGGGGTCCCAGAGCACACATAATTTGAGTGTCCACTAGTTTAATCATAGAACAATCTTTAGGTATTCCTGCTCCAGTGATCAAACCACCAACTAAGTAACTCAGCAGTAGGCTGAGCCCCATAGGGCCCCAGAGCAAGCAGGTTGACGTCATCCACAAAGACAACCTGAGAACAGAAAGAGAAGAGGTATCAGGAAATATTAACATCTCCCCATAGTGTCTTATTGGGCAAACAAGGTTCAGGCAAAGGATTAAATTACTTTCTTGTTGAGTAACTAGGTGGAAAGTGATGGTTTCTCTTCCAATCAAGAACACTGTCCCTTTGCATCCATACTTTTAAGGAGTAGGTAGACATTCTCATTACTAACCTTCATAGGTTAATAGTTTAGGACTCCTTAATCCTCTCACACAATTTATTTCTCAATATGTCTTGTCTTTTCTTCCTTGTACAATGTCAATACATTAAAATAGATGAGAAAGGTGTGATTTCAAAATGAGCACAACTTTTGAGTGGTGAGGGTAAAGGTGAGAAGGGTTCTTTGGAGAGGAACACAGATGAGTCAGTGGATAGCGGAGCTGTTAAAAGGCCTGGATGAGCAGGCAGCCAACTCTGCTGAAGGTAAATAATTCCCCAGAAGAATATTCTACTTTTAATTCAAAGGGCAACTGCTTGTTTTGAATGTCAAGTTGTCCAATACACATACAAATATGACCACAATTTTAGGAAAACTTCTAAATCAAAGTTTGTGATTTAAAAAACTGTTCACAAAGCACTCAAGCTCAAGAATAGTTGTCTTGTTGTTGTTTTGACCACAGCTGTATACTGAACAGGACCCTTGTGGTGCTATGGAGATAGTAACAGAGGACAATTACCAGTCTCTTGCCCAAAGAGGGACCCAAAACTCCCCTTTATTCTTTTGGCCCATTTTGACATGAAAATATTCTGAGTGTGAGGTGCTGTAGTTGGTGTTGTGAAGTTAATTAATCAGAGGCTTGTAAGTTTCCTTGTTAGGCTAATCACAAAGAAAATTCTATCAATATGTTACACAAAATAATAAAGTGAGCCATACCTGGAATTGGCTTTGACATTTCAAGATAAACACTAACCATCATTGTTGACAGACTCAAATTTAACCTTTAAGTGGCATAAAAATGTGAAAAGAGATGGAATCCTTGGGAATGACCATCGCCATGTCAGCAGTGTGTCTCTGTGTCCAGGGCATGTGTGCAGCTTCGTGGATATCCATAACCACCTTCAGAGCACAGATTCCTTCTTAACATGAAGTCATGGGACTCAGAAGTTAAGAAACTTGCCTAAGGTCTCAGAGATGAGGCAAGATTTTGACTGCCATTTGTTTTTTCCCAAATCAATGTCCTTTTTAATATATCTTATTGTCTTTTCACTTATATATAAGTTATTTGAAAAGATAGATAATCAATAAAAGAATGACAATTAAGTCGAAAGCATACTTATCACCAGCTGCAGCAGGAGCCAGAAGACAGTGCAATAACGTTTTCCAAGCACCACTAATGTGAAATAATTATTTTACAAACAGACAGTAATTGAGAGTTTACCAGCAACAGATGCCAACCAAATGGGGCTTCTGAAGGAGGTACTTCAGGAAGAAGGAAACTAATCATATATGAAAAGGTCTGAGATGGAAGAAGAAATGTTGGGCAGATCAATGAGTAAGCATGCAATATGGCAAGCCTACACTAATACTGACTCATTTCAAGAGATTAGAAAACAAGGGTAAGGCACTTTTCTGTAGCCACTGTAGTTTGCTGCCCCACTGTAACATGGAAGAGGATGGACTGAAGTGTGCGAAAGCCACCGAAGCAAACAGGTCAGAAATGAAATTATTATCTCAGCTCCAAATCAGCCCTCTCTATTTGGCTTTGTGATCCCAGAGCTGGAACTCTGGTGACGCTTCTGCTCTGTCAGCACCGTCCATGTCAGGTTCTGCTCAGAGCGGGCACCAGAGAGACACCACAAAGCCAGAGGAAGAAGAGAGGACGAAACACTTCCTGTTTGCTCCTGTTCTGGAGAACTTTATCGTAGCAAATCTTCAGCTCAGCAGCAGCAGTTCCCACCTACAGCGCAGTGGGATCCAGGATGCAGTTGTGAAAATTCATAAATAGAAACATTTGCAACAGAGTCAGGTGGTCAGAAGAGGTAGCTCTCATACCCTGCCACTTGACCTCAGCTACAGACCTAGCAGGAAGAAAGTTGCTACTTTCCATCCATCAGGAGAAAGGAAGAATTTCTTTCTGCCTGGCAACAGCCCAACCAATGAGAGACTGTCATACTCAGCCAATGAAAACTTACTGCACTCTGAGCTCCCAGTTTCCTCCAATGAACTCTTTGCTTATATAGCCCCGCCCAGATCCCTCTTCTCTATAAAAGAGCATTCGTCTTGTTCTCAGACTTTCGTGTCATTCATTCATGTTAGATTGTATATGAGAGTTGCGATGTTTTGCTGTTCCCAGATAAACTCATTCTGCTGGTAAAATAACTGGCTGTTTTGTTTTAGGACAACAGTTTTTACTAGCACTTGCAAACCAACCTCATGTTCTCACTACCTCTCAGAGACACCAATGCAGCCAACAACTCTCCTCAAAAATGTGGGTCCCGGGTCTAGAAGAGGGGCCCTCCTCTGAGCTTCTGAGGGAGGGACCTTCTTCTGAGTTTAATAATTCCAGTCTCAACTCTGTGTTCCTTCAGCCCTGGGACGGTTAGCTGCTTCCTGTGGTTGCTAATCACCCAGTACCTTAAGTTTGCTCTTTACCGTGTCTGTTGCCTAGTTAACAATTTTGGATGTCTAAGAATTCTTTATATTGAGTTCTCCCTGTTCAAATAACTAGAGTGGTTTCTATCTCCTGACGGCTCTAACTGATAACAATTTTAGAAATCGAAAGTTTGTATCATATAATGTTGGGAATATATAAAAACAAAACACTTCTTAAAGAAAAAGCACTTGAGTAAACTATGGGAGAATTATTTTATAATATTGGAAGGGGGAAGAATTCCCAGATACAACACAAATTTAAAAGCCATGAAACATACTAAAAAAAAAAAAAAGAATAAATTTGACTATATAAATTAAAACATTTCTGGGTGGGAAAAATGACTGTTAGTAAAATTTTAAAAAGAAAGCCAAACTGGAGAAAATATGTATAATTCACATTACAGCCAAATCCTAAAGAACTCCTACAAATAAAAAGACTTACAACCAACAACAACAACAAAAATTGACAGAGGAGATAACTAAACTCTTCATTAGAAAAAGAAATACAATAACTTTTCAAAGTTAAACATTTTATCTAGGAATAATTTTAGATGTACAGAAAAGTTGCAAATGTCGTCCAATACTGCATTTAGCTTGCTGCTCATATAGTTCCAGATTTGGCCACTGGGAGCTTTTTCAGTTGGCTCCTGTGGCTCTTTGACAGTTCCCTATTATAGGTTGTTTGGATTTTTGTTTGTTGGTTAATTCTGACACTACGAGATGCTCCAGGCTTGTCTTTCATCTTCCCTGCCCCCAGGGAATCAGCTCTTTATCCAGGGAATTAGCCTTTTATCCAAGGAGTGCTAATTTCTTTTAATGGAGAATAGCATTTAGAAACCAAGATCCATGTGAATAACTTTAGAACATATCAAATTGCTCTACTTTACTCAAAATAAGAGAAACTCAGGTTAAAGTGAAAATATACCATTATTCACTCACAGATCAACCGAACAAAAATTTGGTAGCATACTGTTGGCAAAACTAAGAGGTAAATAGAACCTCATGCTATGCTTCTGGGTGTATAAACTGGAACTGTCTCAAAGAAAAGCATCTGGCAATAGCTGTCGAAATTCAGGTGCACATACACTTGACCTAGCAGCTCTACTTCTAGTGATACACTTGCCCAGTGAAGGAGGTGCTCTTTTTTAAAGCAACAGTTTATCAATTTGAAAAGCCATAGACCACATAAATGTTCATCAATAGAGAGCTAAACTGGGTTTAGAAAATGGTATATGTTTAAATGATGGAATACCACACAGCTGTGAAAACAAATGGAGAAGCTCTTACATACTGATGCGGAACAATCCTTAATATATATTGCGAAGGACAAACTAAAGCACATTTCAGAGCTAAAGGAGAGGATTTGTCTAAGAAGGGGGAACGGAATATATGTTTCTATGCTTATCTACACACACTTTGGGCTATGCCTGAGATATAAACTCAGTTAATGACTAATGTTAGTTGCTTATGGGTGTCTGACTGAGGGGAATGGGGAAAAAGAGGTAGTTTTTCTTATAGACCTTTTACGCCTTTTGGATTTTGAGACTTTGACTGTACTGCCTATCTCCCAACTAAAAAATAAAAGAAAACAAAACTGTTTTAACCCTATACCTCTACATCATTTTTGAGTGAATTGAGAAATAATAATGGAAATTTAAAAATAAATAGAATTGAATAATAGAAAACATGTGTGGGATGCAACTAAAGCCTTACTTGTAGGGAACTTCAGAACCATAAATGCATTTATTAACAGAGAACAAAGGCAGAAAATGGATGAGCATTTCAAATGGGGTCACCAAAGGGAGAGGGGTCTTGGAAGTTTGTGGAATCTGTCTGATAACCACTGTTAAATAAACAAACTCCTTAAGAAGAATTTTCTCATTGTTTTCAAGTCTTCCTGTATTTCCATTTTAGTAGATAACTTCTTTTTCTTTTTTCGCCATGCCACAGGGCTATGGAATCCTAGTTCCCAGACCGGCGATGGAACCCATGTCCAGCTGGAGCCTTAGCCACTGAGTGGCCAGGAAACCCCATAAATAAATTTGATTCCATCTCCAAGTAGTTTTTAAAGAGCTTAAAGGGTCTTTAAGGTTGGCCAGTAGGGCCACTCACTCTTGGCTGGAGACGTGGGGTGCGAGAGGCCAGTGGAATTTCCTGGTGGTCCAGTGGTTAGGACTTGATGCTTTCACTGCCAGGGGGGTTCAATCCTGCAAGCCTAAGAGGGCCAGGGGGAGTCTGGAGACAATCGAGGCTCATGTCCCCACCTTCTCCTACCTCCGCTGTGGGACCTCCATACGTGCCCATCCCCATACACTCCCCCCCAACCTCCAGCCCTGTGTGGGCCTCCCTGTGGAATGATGCTCTCGGAAGGGTCTGAGTACTCAACATTCAGGAATACGGTTAACCAGGCCATAGACATTGCCCAGCTCGAAGAAACTGCACTCCAAGGACACTGAGCTCAGGTTGGGACAGCGACATTTCTGGCAAGTGGAGAGGCTGCTTTCCTTGAGGAACAGGGAGTAGGGACCGGCAAGAGGGGCTGACCAGTTAATAGGTGGAGGGCACCTCAGCGGGGCGCCTAGAATCACAGCCACGTGTCCACCGCTCTGCCCGGGTCCCTGCCCAGCCGGGGCACTTCTGGGTCTTAGAGGGGAAGCCTGAACAGCCGTTCCTGAAATCTCCTGGGCTCAGAGGGCTCAGTGGCAGCATCTAACCCCTTCTGGAGACCAGAGGTGGGGTGGCTTTCTCCCCAACCCGCCTCCTGGAACACTGGGAGGGCAGAAGCCAGGAGGCCCGGGCAAGGGAAGGGACCACTGTGTACTGTGTACTGGAACCACTGTGTAGCAGGTGCTGGAATGCAAACTGGCACTGGTGCTCAGCAGAAGCTGGCTGGTAGCTCCCTGGGGTAAGCCCAATGAGCTGCCCAGCAGTGTTGGGGGAGGCACATTGAGAGATCAGTGCAGCTGGCTGCGACCCCCAACAAGTGTGGCGCCACAACCCATCACAGGTTTTACCAAACCCATGACATGAGGCGCCCCAGGCGCCCCTGGTGCCCGCAGCTGCGGAGGCCTGGGGTGGTGCCGGACTCTCTAGCAGATGTTCCAAGCCTCTACAGCCCAGAGAACAGCTTTGGAGCCCTTCAAAGTACACAACCAGCAATTCCAATCTCATGAAAACACGGAGCAACTGAGACCTGCTCAAAGAACAGAGAATAAAATACTTTGTGATTTACAGTATGGACAAGATTGCACATAAAAGATTACTTTCGTCCTGGATTTAAAATTTACACTGGTTCTAAAAAGTACACATTTGCAAGTATTTTCAATTTAGAATATTGCAAAAACAATTTCCCAAGGACTTAAAAGATTCTGATTTTGAATTACAGAAGGAAAAGTGGAAGAGCTGCCATGGGAAAATTGGAATAAATGTCAACAAAATGGTGAAAATAGCAGAGCCATGATTTTATGGGCAAAACAGACTTCTTAAAGCAATATCAAAGGCCCGAGTTGAGTAGTTACTTTGAATATCCTAATTTCAAAGGAATTTGCCTCCTCTCTGCCAAAACACTTTGCCTTGTCAGAACACATGAGCACACAGACACTTCACAACAAGCATATTATTAAGCAAATAGTCTTTTGTTTGATGCCGATAAATCTGCCACACCGACTGCCGGCAAACTGAGTGAGCCTTTCTCTCCTGGGATGAGCAAGACACCAACCCCAGGTTGGAGCCAGCCTCGCTCCCAGGGGCAGGTAGGGGCCGGCATGCATATTCCCAGAGGGGCCAGCCAGGGCATCAAGCTGGTCCTGAGGATGCCCCTACAGGCAGGAACAATTTGCTGTCAGCCGGACAGAGGAGCCTGATGGGCTATTTTCCATAGGGTCACAAAGAGTCGGACACGACTTAGCATGCATGTACGCAGGCTTTCCCTGCAGCCTTTATATACAAGGGGCTTCCTGCAGCAGAAATAAGGGGTTCTCTCCAAAAACATCCTGACTGAGGGATGACTGAAAGAAGCTTTGGGAAACTACGCTCCCACTAACACCAAGACCAGCCAAAGAGGATGCTTGGTTCTGAGAGGGCAGCTGTGGCCAAGGGGGCATCTGGTCTGGGCGTGAGTTTGAGGGCTAAGAGTCGGCTTCTCTGTCTCAACAGGAACCCTTGTGTTTTCTGCTCACGGTACAACCTGGTACCTCGGTTTGGAGAAAAGTTTGGCCCAACCTGATAAAAGAAAGATGCACTTATCAGTATCCTAAGTTCCCCACCTGGGGCTGTCTCTCGAAATGGACACACACACACAAAGACACACACACACAAACGGATGTTCACGTTTTAGTGAACTAGGAAACACTCGGAATGTCCATCAATAGGAGATTAATATGGAAATTAATGTAAATTTAAACAATGGGATACTGAACGGCTAGTAAAATGAACAAATTAGAGCAGCATCCGTCAACATGGGGGAATCTCAGACAGATCAGGCTGAGTGGGAAAAGCACATTGCTGCATATATCGTATAATGCTGTTTCTACAAAATTCAAAAATGTACAAGACAATACCATATATTCCTTCCTGTGGCAAAGTTGCATCCCTGCTGGGATGGATAATACTAATGGAAGAGAAAGAACCACCCTGGAGGAGAGGGAGGGCAGGTAGGGACACATGTCATGTCAGTATACAGTGTCAAGCGGCTGTCCAGGGGTGTCCATTATCTTATTCTTGCTACTTCTTTCTGCATACTTGAAATATTTAATTAAAAGAGCAACAACAGAAGACAGAAGACAGAAACAACTCAAATGTCCCCAATTGTCCACCAATGGATGGATGGATGGATGGATAAATAAAAAGTAATTTTGTGAAAACACACCTTGGATTTGTTTTAATCAGGTATGGTAAGACCCTCAGACTCAGAAATGATTGTCATGAAGGAAGAGCTTTCTACTCACAGATCCCTAGAAATAAGAGGCGTGAAACTCCATAAAAGGCCATGTAGTCAGATGGCACCAGGGTCAGTCGGAAGGCAGAAGAGAAAAGGAAGCGCATGGCCCTGAGCCTTTACTGGGGTTTCTGTGGGAGGAACTGGGAGGAGGGGGGTCCCTTGAGTCAGCTTAAGGTTGGATAGTTTGAATAGTTTCAGCAGGATCTGGGCTGGAAAGGTGATCCTGACCTGGCCTGACCCAGCACCTGGCCTTGGGGTGATTTAGGGCAGGGAGAGTACTGGCTTGGTGTGAGAGCTTGATGAAGGAGGTGGTTGGGGGTGAGGTTCCTGCCTTGATGGTTTGTGCATCAAAGGTGCACACTCAGAGGTGTTGTTCTCTGTTTCCAGGAATCAGTGAGCCCTGGGAGAGGCAAACTTTCCGGGATCAAGACCCCAGATGCCAGAGTACCAAGAATATGGGATACACGAAAAGATAGTCGATACAGTGCTATAAGCATGCAATGGATATCATTTGGCCTTAAAAAGGAAGGAGATGCTGACAGGCTACAACACTGATGAACTTAAAGGCATTATCCAAGGGATAAGCCAGTCACAGAAGGACAGAGACTATATGATTCCATGCATATGAGGTCCTTAGAGTCAAATCCATAGAAGCAGGAAGTAGAAGGGTGGTTATCAGGGGCTGAGAAGGGGGGAAATGGAGAGCTATTGTTTAGTAGGTACTGAGTTTCTGAATACATTTAATGCCCCTCAGTGGTTAAAAAGGTAACTTTAATGTTATGTATATTTTATCCAATTTAAAAAACCCACAGTGTCAAAGACCTCTTTTACATACATAATGCATGTGATCCTTTTGGTTGACCTTTCTATACATAGGTGGGATATTTTCTGAGATTATAGAAATTTTCAGACTATACTCGCTCGATTAAACAAAACCGAAATGGCAACATAGTGAGTTGCAAGGCTTATTCTTAAAGGTCAGGAGGGCCAATCTGATCTAGGGTCCTGGATGAGATTTTATCTTTTCCTTCATAAAGACATCTTCTAGACACCAGATAAGGACGTGCTATCACATTTTGAGCTCCAGGGACACGCACACAGAGAAGCTAGAGTCCATTCAGGGCTGGGCTCTGTTCCAGGGGAGAGTGAAGTGGATCAGGCCTGGCTGCTGCCCTCAGAGGACAAAGGACATAGGTCAGATCTGCCAAAAAGTATTCCAGAAGGATGGAAGCACTGAGGGCTCATGGAGCCTGCACACAGAGCACAGAGAGAATACAGAGAAGAAATGCGGTACTTCCAGGCAGGAGGGCTGGGGAGACGGCAAGGGGGAG
This sequence comes from Madoqua kirkii, assembly GCA_006408675.1. Taxonomy (NCBI): domain Eukaryota; kingdom Metazoa; phylum Chordata; class Mammalia; order Artiodactyla; family Bovidae; genus Madoqua; species Madoqua kirkii. The sequence continues at coordinate 36,671 of SJYC01046388.1, read as the reverse complement.
GCACTTGGAAGGGCTCCTGAGATATAGATGCTGGCGCCAGCACTCAGCAGTGGGGACAGGGAGGCCCTCTAACTGGGTCACACAGCAGCATCTGGGCAGAAAGGCACTCAGCCTGCTCAGGGCAGAGAATATCTTAGCAAGAGATGAAGATGGACAATGGCAGGCTGCAGGCAGGAGGACCCCATTTCTGGTTAAGCCCCTGCACTCCATTCGGGAGCTTTGGGGACCAATGCACAAGGCAGGCACAGATCAGTCAGAGTGTGTCTGTAGGAGCTCATTTCCCTATCAGGCACAGAGGAACAGGGGAGAGGGGTTAATGGCAAACAAAACCCATTGAATCACACACACAGGTGTAAACCGACAACCACGGCCGCTGTTCCCACAGAGGGTGAAGTTCACAGGGTGGGGTATGAAGGGTGATTTGATGTGGTCGCAGAGGTCAGCTTCCCCAGAGGAAGCCATGCCCAAGGCAAGGGTTTAAGTGAGGAGCAGAGGCAAGATGCTCCCAGCAGACGAGCAGCATATGCCAAGGCCCTGAGGCAGGATGGAGCATAGGGCATTCTGGGAGATGTGCAGCCAGATCAGAATGAGGGGAAGAGCAGAGAGGTCAGTGGGGTCCTCAATAAAAGGTGCACCATTACTGATCTGACCAGTCACCTCGGATATGCCAACCATGCCCTGATGGCTCCCAGGTGTGTACCTCCAAGCCAGAAGCCAAACTCACACCAACTTTGACAGTTGACGTTGGCACTGGGCTGCCTAACAGGGCTCGCAAACTTAACTGGTCCCACCCTGGATCCTCCCCAGTTCTTCCTCCATCTCAGTACTGCCAGCAGCATCCACTTGGATGTGGTAACCTTGGTGCCATCCTCCTCGCATCCTTTTCTTCTCCCCTCTTGCCATGAACACTGTCCCTGCTCACCGGATGCCCTCTGACTCTCTTGCCTTGTTGTGTGGCCCCCCCCCAGCCACTGCGAGCTTCCTTCCTGGGCAGGGTCTGCCATTTCCTCCAGCTCCTGGAGCCACTTTAATTGAATATCCCCTGATTGCTGTTGGCTTCATCTTCCTTATTCTGCTTCCTTTGCCCTCCTCCTAGCTTCTCCTGGTAGTGCTTCCTCAATCATGGGCCCCATGGCCCAATCTGCAACTATGTGAACCCCATCTAAACACCCCTTATTCGATCTATTACCAAATTCTGCTGCCCACCTCTGACGCTTCTCCCCGTCTCCCTGGCTACCCGCTAATGCAGGGAATTATCAGCTCTCAGCTAACCGAATACAGTAGCCTCCTAGCTGCTCTCCCTGAGATCTCTCTTATCCCCCCACCTTCTCCACCCAAATCATATCACTGCCTGAGGAAACCCATCACTATCCTCTTGGAGCAGCCAGGGTGTCCTCTCAGGCTCCAGCACACACATACACACACATCAGCCAGGGCAGAGGTGAACTGCCCTGGCACTGATATTTACCAGCTGTGTGATCACAGGCAAGTTGCTTGGCCTCTCTGGGCCTAGGGTTACTTGTTTGTAAAATGAATTTATTAAAACTTTCTTCAAGAGTAGTTGAAAGGAGGTAAGGTACTTGTTGGTGCAATGCCTAGCCCAGAGTAAATCTTCAATAAGCACTAGCCAGTCTTCATTCATTCAATTCAACCAGCAAAAATCCATCAAGTGCCTGCTATGTGACAGACACTATTGTAGATGCTGAGGATGCATCCAGAAAAAACGAGTAAAGGTCGCTGCTCTCCTGGAACTTATAGTCTAGCAGGGGAGACCGGCAGTAACAATAGATACAATAAAGAAATGACCTAGTATGCTGAGGGTGAGAGGCACTACAGAGCAAAGACAAGGCAGGGTGGTGCAAGAGGGATTAGGGTGATCAGAATGCAATTTTAAGTAGGCTGGTCAAGGCTGGCATCAGCAAAAAGGTGGCATGTGAGCAAAGACTTCGAGGTGAAGAAATAAGGGACTCAGATATCTGCCTGGGAAATGCATTCGAGGCACAGGGAAGAGTAGTGCAGAGGTCTTGGGGTGGGAGATGGGGTTGACAAAGACCGAGGATACACGGATGAGACGATGAGTCATGGGCAGTGGTAAGAGATACGATTGCAGAGTCTATAAGCCATGCCATAAACACAATAAAACGGAAAGACGTGCATAATTTTTTCCTTTTTGTATATTTTCCAGTTCCTTTAATGGGCATTTGAAAGCCTGTTTTTAAAGTCATACATTACAAAAGTTTTCAAAGCTTGGAAAAGGGACTCTTTTTACAATAAAGAAAGCTCTAGCGTTGTAGGGAAGGAACAAAGCTGACATTGTCCTTGGACATCTTCCCTTTAGTTCTCAGAAGAATCTACAACCTGGGGCCATTTGGGGCATTAGGGTGACGTGGGTGCAGCCTCCTAGGCTCCTGGAGATGCTACTTCCCTTCCCCCACCCCAGGCACACTCTGGGAGCCATTTTGGCTCCTCAGGACCACGTGACCCAAGTCCACCAATCAGAGGGCTGGGTCCCGGGCACCATCTTGTGAGTCAACCCTAGATCGCTGTGAGGCGAGGCTAGGGAGAAACCGGGATAAAGGGGCGGATTCCACCGGCAAGAGGAGGCGGTCAGAGTTGGAGGGACTGGGTGTTTCTTTGAATGAGGTCACTATATCTGCGTCTGACTTAAACGTTGGGAAGTTCTTCATATCTTCTCTGGTGCGTCTCCACAGTGATTTGTCACTAGAAGAAAACCATAAGGGGATTTGCTTCCAAGAATGCTGTATTCTGCTGAAATTGCAAGATACCTCTGATAATTAATCAACCTGTACTTCCTAACATCTCTGTTCTGAGCTTCGCCTGCCCAGATCGCCAGCCTATTCCTATCATCGTCCCACGCTTTCCTCTTTGGGCAAAGACTTTCGGTGCTTTTCGGCTCCCAGCCAGTACATCACTGTCGGCGTTGGCAGGAGACCCGCAGCCTCAGGGACAAGGGCAGCTCGGCCCCTCAGTGCCCTTGGCCCCACCCTGAGAAGTAACCTCGAGGAGAGAACAGATCTTCCTGCAGCCACTTCCCCCAACCTTCCCTCCTCAGCTCGAAGTGGCCCGTGACTCCTTCTGTGTATTTTCTCAGGAACCTGTTCTTTCCCATGGAGGCAGGAAAGACGGCTGGGCCCGAAGCAAAAGATAGATGGGCCCCAGGCTAGACATTTACAGCCAAATTCTTGTTAATCCCAGGTGGCCCAGTGGTAAAGAATCCTCCGATTCTTGCAGGAGATGTAGGAGATGTGGGCTCAATCCCTAGGTAGGAAAGATCCCCTGGAGGAGAAGGAAATGACAACCCACTCTAGTCCATTCCTGTGGTGTTCCAAAGAACCAGACACGACTGAGGAAACATGCGCCCTGTTCTCTCTTGTTAATGCTTAGAAATACCTTCTGTCTGTTTGTCAAATTCCTTTTTTCTTGTTTTCCAAGGCAGACAAGAGCCAGGGCCCCAACTCCAGCCACTGGCCCTTCTGGTCTAGTGGTTAGGATTCAGCACTGTCCCCAACACCACCAGGGTTCAGTCCCCCGTCACGACACTAAGATCTTGCTTCAAGCTGCTTCTCACTGCTGTCTGCCCCAAATAAGGCATTAGGCAGAAAGCAAAGCCTCCTCTTCGCTTTGCCCTTAATGAGGCCATGACACGTGGAGGAATGGCGTCTGAAACAGATACCTCGTAGCGTCTGTACAAGAAACTCTTGACCATGAAAACAGTGGAGGATGTGCGATAGAGACGCACAGGCTGCTGAGCACCCTGTATGCCCTTCTTCGTGTGGTGCTCAACTAGTAAGGGGAAACTTAAGGGAAAAACAGCTCTTGGGGTGCACACACTGTGGCTACAGGAGACAGATGCAGAAGACTGGGGGACTGATGCAGCCTGCTACGATCCAGGCCATACCTTCCCCTCAATGAATGTTCCACCCTAATCAAAAAGGCCCCAACTCATTCAAAGGGCTAAAAATACGATTTTTAAAAAGCCTGCGGGGGCACCCCTCACTCGTGAGGATGCCCACGCACTTCTCTGAGTGTGTCCTTTCACTCTTGCCACAATAAACTGCTTCTTTGTTCTCTTTGCTCCTCAGCCTCCGTGTGTTTTTTTTTATCCCCCTTTGTGCTCCTCACCCAGATTCTTTTTGGATGAGTTGAACAAGAACTTGTACCTTTTTTTTGAGTCTTTATTGAATTTGTTACAATACTGCTTCTGTTTTATGTTCCAGATTTTTGGCCCTGAGGCCAAGACGTGGATCTTAGCTCCACACCTCCTGGATCAGAAAGCAAAGTGTTAACCACTGGATTGCCAGGGAAGCCCCAACCTGGACTTTTGATAAAGCTTTTCCGGTATCACCATAATAGTTGATGTGCATATGCTTACTTGTTTTCTTATTTATTGTCTGTCTCCCCCCACATACACATCCACTTCACGAGCAGGACTCTGACTGCCCCACCGCACACTCTGAACCATGGCAGGCACGGCTCTGGGTGTGTTTTATGAACAAATGGCCACGGGCATCTTCTCTCACTGAGAAAGGTGAGGGAGTTCCTTTTCCTCCTTTAATCAGGCCCTTCCCAGGCTTCCTCTGTCCTACATCCTTCCCTAGTGAGCTGAGGAGAACTCTGGCCTTTCACGTGTAATAAGGAAGAATCTTTACATTCTATTACAAGTTAATAACCAAAAGGATATTGCCTATAAGCTTAAATTATACGTAATGGCCCATCTCTAAGATCTCTGCCTCCCAGGTAACCTTAGGCTAAAATAGCTTTGTTTAGCTCACAGGAAACATCCTGACCAGGCCCGCCTGTGAGTGGCTGTTGGAAGGAAGAAATTAACACAACCCCTCCAGAGTCTGGCTGAAACCAGGACTTTATCCCCTCCCTCCTTTTAACAACAACAACACGTATTTATTTATTTGGCTGTGACAGGTGTTAGTTGGAGCACATGGGGTCTTTGATCATCGTTGTAGCATGCAAGATCTTTAGTGCATGTGAACTCTTAATTGAGGCTTGTGGGATCTAGTTCCCTGGCCAGGGATTGAACCTGGGCCCCGTGCATTTACAGTATGGAGTCTTAGACACTGGACTACCAGGAAAGTCCCATCCCCTCTCCTTTTAGTATAGAAGAACCCTGAATTCTAACTCAGAGAAGATGGTTCTTTGGGACAGTAATCCACCATCTTCTCAGTCTGCTAGCTTTCCAAATAAAATCACTATTCTTGGCCCCAACAGTTTGTCCCTCCATTTATTGGCCTGTTGAGTGGTGAGCAGTACAAGCTTAGACTTGGTGACACAGAGGCTGAGAGTCCCCAGTTGCCAGAGCTGCCAAAGCCAGGGTCTTGTCTGCAGAGAAGCCTGATGAGCACTTTTCTTTCCAAGGCTGTGACCCACTTTGCTCTACAGTCCAAGCCACAGCTTTATAGAAGCCCCACAGTGGTGGCAAGGCCCACAGGCAGTCAGAAGAGCTGGTACCACTCACGCTGTCAGCCCAAGAGCCGGTACCCAGCATTGCGTCATGCTCTAAACCCGGTTCTCAACCTGCAGAACCAGAAACGCAGATGGTAGCAAGTTCATGAAGGCGTTTGTATCCATCACAGCGACTGCGTGGAGGCCTGCGATGGGCAAGAATCACCCCTTCCATCCTGCAAGACTTCCAAAGGTCCCGGGACTGGATTTTCAAACATTTTAAATCATTATAAATGTTCTGTGGTTTTTCAATGTTACAGAATTATAATTCCAAAATTAATTTTTATTATAAGACTAACATCTAAACTGCTAAAACCTAGCATCATTTTATGTGGAATTTTTTTTAACTAAACACTTGATTTTTGAGTACTGCAACTATCATGTAAAATGCTGGGAAAACTGTGCTGCATTGTGTTCTGATTTTTACCCAGATTTGGTCACCAGTTTGGGAGCCCACGTCAGAAGCAGCAGCAACAGTGTTTCTGATAGTTAAAGTCACTGAAACAGCACACCTGTGTCTGTCAGCAGCTGTCACCTCTGAGGGGCATGGGGCAACACAGTGATACATATGTTACCGAGAAGAGGTTGATCAAATAAGTAAATATGGAGAATACCAGCCGTCAGTTTCTCCCTGTCAGAGAAGGAGCTGCATATATTGAAAGGGAAAAAACTGGCAGGAAGCCTGTGTGTTAGAGATGTGAACCCATGGTTTTCAGCACTCATGGACAGGTATGAAGTGGGTATAGACATAAATGTGTGTACACACGCATATCTGCCCTGGTTTTATCCACCGACAAGGTCTGGCAGCAATAGCAATCGGCCTGCCCAGCACCCAGAGCTCAGTTTCTCCCCTATCAGGAACCAGGGCTTCTTGGGAAAATGGCCAATTTGAAATAAAGGCAGGAAAAGTACAGGATGAGCCTATAACATCTTTTGTGCAAGAAAAGAAGGATGTGTGCAGAAATTGAGGGGGATAAATCAAAAGGACGGGGCAGCCAGCTCTGAGGGGCTCCCACTGGCTCTGAGACAACTGCAGACTGAAGTAAATAATGAAAGTAACAGATTGGAACCTATGGAATGAACCAGAAAAGCATACAGCTAAAAATGAATGAACAAATAAACGGGAAGAAAGGAAAACTGTTTACACTACAATGCCAACTAATGGACTTGCCTGGTGGCGTGGTGGATAAGAATCCACCTGCCACTGCAGGGGCCATGGGTTCAATCCCTGGTCCAGGAAGATTCGGCATGCCGTGGAGCAACTAAGCCCCACGCGCCACAGCTACGGAGCCCGGGCTCTAGCGCCTGTGAGCAGCAACTATTGAAGCCTGTGTGCCTAGATCCTGTGCTCTGCAACAAGAGAGGCCACTGCGAGCGCGGGCCCACGCACTGCAACGAAGAGCAGCCCCTGCTTGCCGCAACTAGAGAAAGCCCACCTGCAGCGGCAAAGATCCCCCACAGCCAAAAGTAAATAAACAAAAATAAAGTAACTGGTAATATCGCTAAAAAGTAAAACGCGAGCTAATAAATGCCGAAGGAATGATGGGATTAGAGTTATTAATAATTAGAGTTATTAATAATTTAGAGTTATTAATAATTTAGCCTAGAAGTATCAATAGATGCTAACACCCAAGGGGTAAAAGAGTCTGGGAGTTCTCCCTCGCAAAACGTTTATAATTACAAAAAGGAGAACCCCCACAGTGGAGACACCTGGCAGATACCACCTTAGTCAAGTGATCAAAGTCACAATGTCACATCACCAGTCATGGGACAAATTACAGTTGTGTTCTGATCACACACAAAGAGGAAAACATAACACAAAGCCTGTGACTCTGCAGCCAAAAATACTTAACCTGAATCTAATCAAAAGGAAACAAACAAATCCTGGAGGGACGTCCTGCAAAGTAGCTGACCTTACTCTGAAAGTGTCAAGGTCATGGACATCAAGGAAAGACTGAGAGACCATCACAGACTGCAGGAGAATGTTCTTGTTTGTAGGGAACGCACTAGACCATCTGAGATGATGGGGCAGCAGCTTGGCGATGCGCTCTTGAATGGTTGCTGGGGGAGCTATTTGTACCATTCTGTACTATTATAATTTTCTATAAGGATGAAATCACTTCAAAATTAAAATTATCTTTAGCATTAACAAATATGAAGGAATGATGGAGGACTTCCCAGGTGATCCAGTGGTTAAGAATCCACCTTCCAGTGCAGGGACATGGGTTCAATACGTGGTCAGGGAACTAAGATTCCAGATGCTATGGGGCAACTAAGCCCACGTGCCACTACTAGAGAGATGGTGAGCAGTAAGTAAGAAAAGAGCCCCACCTCCCTCCCCACCACCAAAAAGCCCATGCCCTGCAGCAGAGATCGTGTGTGCCGCAACTCAGACCCGGTGCCGCCAAGTAAGTAAATAATATTTTAAAAGAAAACAATACAAAGAAAGAACCATGAGCAGAGAAAGTGGTAATTATGTGGGCAAATCCATGTACTGACTATGAAACAATAATAACAATGTCTAATTTTACCGGTTACAAAAGAAAGGTTAAAAGACAAAAGAGAAAGCAAGCCCTCGAGCCACTACTATGCTGCAAAAAGACTCAGTGCAGCCAGAATTTAAAAAAATTTAATTAAAAAAATCAAAGCACTAACTAGAAAAAAAAAGGCCACTATGTAATGATAAAAGTTACCATTTATGAAGAAAATGAAATTGTTGTGAACCTGAGTCCAGAACACAGCATAGCAGCTAAATACAAACAAAAACTATTAGAAATGGTAGAACCTGAGAGATATATATGCATGTATACAAATACATACCCATATAGTAATCAATACATATATACATATACTTGTATACACATATATACAAGTATATGTATATATACTTCAATAAATATGATAAATACAATAAAACTGTTCATTTAAGAAAGGAATGAGCTTCGATGGTGGTTCAGACGATAAATAACCTGCCTGCAATGCAGGAGACCCTGGTTTGATCTCTGGTCCAGGAAGATCCCACATGCCAAGCAGCAACTGAGCCCACGAGCCGCAGCTACGGGAGCCCTAGAACCTATGCTCCACAAGAAAAGAGGCCCCCGCAATGAGAAGCCCAGGCACCGCAAGGAGGAGTAGCTCCCGCTCGCCACAGTTACAGAAAGCACGCACGGCCAAAAATACATACATAAATCTGTTTGTTTTTTAAAGAGAGAAAGATAAATCTAGAAGTTTATATCACCTGAGTGGTGTGACAGGACATGTCCAGAGGACAAATTGAGAATATTTTAAAAGTAGAGGTTTAAGACCACATCTTCTAAACATGATCCAAAATGATTAGGATCCAAAATGATTAGGAGAAGTTAATACAGAGATGACTCAAAAAATTCATGACTTTGAAACTGAGACATGGTCCTAGTTTACACTTAGCTCAAAGAAGAAATAAAACACCAGTGACATACTCTCTTGAAAACAAAAAGAGGACATTTCATCTCAAAATCTCTACGAATCCTCAATAAAAGACACCCAGAAGAAAGTTTATTACTTTAAATGCTTATACTATTAAAGTAGGATGATAAATGAAAGAATTAGTATCTTATATGCATCATGATAAATTAAGAAAGAAAAGAAATACTGAAAAGAAACCAAGGAAGAAGAGGAATTCCCTGGCAGTCCAGTGGTTAGATTCTGGGCTTTCTGCCAGGGGCCTGGGTTTGATCCCTGATCAGGGAACTAAGATCCTGCAAGCCAAGCGGCATGGCCAAAAGAAACAAAGATGTCAGGAGAGGAAGTTAGTAAAGGTGAAGGGCTGTTGCTGGAGGGAGGAGTGGGCAGGCCACTTGGGGAAGGTCTGTGTCTTTTCCTCCATCCTTGGGGCACGAGAAGCCACTGAACAAGGTGATGCGATCTTAAGGTGGTTCCTTAAAAATGGCTGTGGCTGCAGGGTGGAGGGTGGACGCAGGAGAGGGTGGATAGGGACACACAAGGGAGCAAGTGGCCCAAGCAAGTCAGATCACATGGATGGTGGCGGCGAGGGCATGCTAGAGGCACTGATGGCCCCTCTCCAGGAAGGCTCCCACAGATTGGATTCAGCAGGACTCAGGTTCCTGCTGAATCCTGCAGTCGGTGATCTGAGTCACTCAGGATCCTGAAAGTGTATTTTTCAACAAGATCCCTTGCAGGATTCCCTCAGAGCCACAAATTGCTAAATTTACACAGGTTACTACACAGATGTGTAAATAGATGGTTATAGAGCACAGAACAGACCAGAGGAATCACAGGAGCTGAGGTCTGGGATTTTATGAGTGTGTAAGGTGTCTGCATGATCGTGCATGTGGTCAGGAGTGTGTGTGTGTGTGTGTGTGTGTGTGTGTGTGTGCGCACGCGCGTATGTAGCTTCCAGGAGATGATCAAAGAATGGAACACCCATTAAGTGCCTTGGTCATTAAGCATAAATATAACCATCATTTTTGAAAACGCACTGCTCTCTGGACTCAGGTATCAGATGTCCCAGTGTCCAATGCTGGCCAGTGTGAGGGTGAAGTAAGACCTCAGCATCAACGCGCCAAGTTGAGGTACCAGGAAAGGAGGGCAGAGGAGACTTCTCCTTGATCTAAAGCCTGTAGGGCCGCGGGCTCGGGCTCGCTCTGAGTCACTGCGAAGAGGGATTTGGTCCCTGCAGTTTGGGAGATACCCTGGGTCGAGTCCCAGAAACTCCGAGTGAGTGCGGCCAACTTCACTGGACACTAGGATGCTGTCGGACCATCGCACGGAGGTTGAGCCAGAAAAGAGCTCGTCCATTCTTCCGCTTTGATATCCAGTGGTTCCTTCCGGGGCAGTTTATTCACAGAGGTCTCCTAAACGGCGGAAGCTGAACTGAAGGCCTAAAACCTGCAAAGCCCGGCAGCCTTGAGACCCTGCTCTGGCGGGTGGCCACGAGTATCCATGGCAACCATGGAGGACCACAGAGGAGAGTGCAGACCTCGGTGGAAACAAATCCAGCGGGAACGTGGATCCGGCTTGCGTGGGGCGCCCCCAAGTGGTGAATCGCGGCAGAGGCGCTCGTGCGTCCGGGAGACAGAGAACCAGGAGTCAGGAAAGGGGCCAAAGCTGGGCTTTTCCGGAGCTTGGGCCACGGAAGAAGTGAGTGTGCCACGCTGCCGCCCCACCACCCCCCGCCCCACCTCGGCACCCAGCAGTGTAAGTCACACTCTGTCTTTGTTCATTTATTCTCTACTCTCTGGACCCCGGGGACCCAGAGGTGACACAACTCGTCGAGTCCCTGCCCTGGAGGAAAGCGTGTAACAGCCGAGTGAGTGTATCTAGCTCGCTGGGGTGAAAGCCTTCGAGTTGTCACTTTCCATTGTTATCATAAAATGAAACAGAGTTTCTGGAGTAGCATGAACAATGCCTAAAAATTTTCCAGGTAAAACAAGAGACTGTCAAGCAGTTTTACACTCGGGAGGGCTGTTTTCAGCTCCTTCTCTGTGTTCCCAGGGGTGTGTGTTACTCCTCTGTTCTAAGGATGTGTCTGTACGGACATCTGAAAAGAGTGATACAGGCTTTAGAATCCGGAAGACCTGGGATCAAGCCTCAGCTCTGCCTATAACCAACCAGCTGTGTGTCCCTGGGTGGGCTGCTCAATCTCTCTGAGCCGGTGGCCTCATCTACAAAGTGGAGCTTATATCTCTTTTCCACAAGACAAACACATTCCTAAACTTCTTAGGAATTTCAGATTACAGTTGACTCTTGTTTTTCAAGGCAGTTACGTTTATAAAGGGCTTCCCAGGTGGCGCTAGCGGTAAAGAACCCACCTGCCAATGCAGGCGATGTTAAGAGACAGATTCGATCCCTGGGTCAGGGAGATCTCCTGGAGGAGGGCATGGCAATCCACTCCAGTACTGTTGCCTGGAGAATCCCATGACAGAGGAGCCTGGTGGGCTACAGTCCATAGGGTCATGAAGAGTCAGACACGACTGAAGCAACGTGCACGCACACACATTTGCTCTATAAAATCAGCGCAAGAACTGAATTATCAAAATCCAACCAGTGGGCTTCCCTGGTGGTCCAGTGGGACAATGCAGGGGACAGGGGTTCGACCTTGGTTCAGGAAGATCCCACATGCTGCAGGGCAACTAAGTCTGTGAGCCACAGCTACTGAAGCTGGTGCGTTCTCTGCAACAAGAAAAGATCGGCTCGCCGCAACTAGAGAAAGCCTGCCTGCGGCAACAAAGGCCCAGCGCAGCCAAAAATAACTAATCAATTTTTTTAAAAATTCAAAAATAAAAAAACCCAACCATTGCCCATAGGGGAAATACAAAGGTAGGATCTCCCTCCACCCTCTGGTCCCCACATTTTGTCAACTCGCCACTAACATAACCTTGTTTTATGCGTGTTTTTGTTTGAAAACACCTTATATACATTGTTGGCTCAATATTGAGCTCACAGCCCAAAGTGTATGCTTGAGGCTTCCCTAACACAAATGTTTTCTCCCCAAGTCACATCCCAGTCTTTTCGTGCATGGCAACAGCAGACAGCCTTTCAGCGCTACCTTGGGAGTCATTTTAAATGATAACATCACTGAGAAAAAGCACAAAGGTGCAAAAACTCGGCAGTAAGTAGACTTTGAAAAGGATACCTGTTTACAGTGTGAGGAATGAAGCCCAGAAGGCAGAAGTCACCGTGTTGGGCCTCAGCTGGGAACTTGAACTTCAGGCAGCTCAGAAGTTCACACTGCTTTTTGCATGATCTCAAAAACACAGCAAATACTGATTTGGGGCTGCAAAAAAAAAAATCAATTGTTTCACATTTTTTTAACTGTTTATTTTGAATTGGGGTATAGCCAAGTAACAGGTCTTCCCTGCTGGCTCAGGGATAGAGAATCTGCCTGCCAATGCAGGAGATGCAGGTTCTATCCCTGGGTCGGAAAAATCCCCTGGTGAAGAAAATGACTACCCACTCCAGTATTCTTACCTGGGAACTCCCAGGAACATAGGAGCCTGGCGGGCTATATCCATGGAGTCACAAAGAATTGGACATGACTGAGCAACTGAGCACACACACACACAACCAATCAACAATGTTTTGATAGTTTCTGATGAACAATAAAGGGATTAAGCCATAGATGCACATATACCCATTCTCCCCAAAACCCCTTTCCCGTCCAGGCTGCCACACAGCATTGAGCACAGTTCCACGTGCTACGCAGTAGGTCCTTGTTGGTTATCCATTCTAAATATGCTGCTGCTGCCCCGTCGCGTCAGTTGCGCCTGGTGTACTGGGGCCCACCAGGCTCCTCTGTCCATGGGATTCTCCAGGCAAGAGTACTGGAGTCGGTTGTCATGCTCTCATCCAGGGGATCTTCCCGATCCAGGGATTGAACCTGCATCTCTTATGCCTTCTGAATTGGCAGGCAGATTCTTTACCATTAGCGCCACGTGGGAAGCCCCTCTTTAAATAGAGCAGGCTACAAATCAATCTTTGCAAGTAGGCAGATTTGCAAATATTGAATCTGTGAGTAATGAGGCTCAGCTGTGTCTGCTCTTGGGTGGGGTAGGGGTGGGGGGGTCCATCACCTGTCACCCGTTTGGAACACTAAGCACTTTGTAGTTTTGCTATAGGGTGGGGGGAGGTGTTGTCCTGGGCTGGGACTCCCAGTACAGGCTTCTCACAGAGCTCACTCAGGAGCAGGCTGCCGTAGGCTCACATCAACCTTGGCAAAGCCATGATGGAACACCAAGGGCTTGATTTTCCTTTTGTCTTCATGGGGCTTAGACCAGGCTGCCCCCAGACATGCTCCAGTGGCTTATTGATTATTTTGAATTAAAGCTACTTGAGAAATAGCCAGTGGGAAAAAATGATATAAAAAACCACTCTGACCTTCCCCAACTCCTTTCCCCCTGAAAGCGAGAAATAAATCTCCGATGTGAAGGTACCCTCCTCTATGCCAGGATAGAAAGCCTCCTTATCACCAGAGTTAGGAAAGTCAAGCTAAGAAAACTATATAGACAGACGTTGTTACTTCATTATCCTGCTACCCCAAGCACCAGCTCTTTTGTTGTGTTAAATCTTTACAAGTAACTGTTTGTATAAAAATGATATGTGGGGACTTCCCTGGTGGCCCAGTGGCTAAGACTCTGTGCTCCTAATGCAAGGGCCCAGGTTCGATCCCTGGTCAGGGTACTAGATCCCACATGAGGAAACGGGAAGATAGTACAAGCCGCAATAAAGATCAAAGACCCTTCATGCTGCAACTAAGACCCAGCACAGCCAAATAAATAAATTAGATAATGTTTTAAATAAATAAAAAATAAATGACTTTAAATAAATAAGATGATATATAAACAGTCCACATTGGTCACTTCTGGAGCCCATTTCTATGATTCCTTCTTCAGTAAGAATTGTTTTTTCTTTTCCTTCCTGTTGCTCTGTCTTGTGTCAACTTAATTATCGGACCAGCCCAAGAGAACTCAGGAAGGGTAGTGGGGAAGTCTCCCCCTCCCCGCCACACGCAGCCGGAGGATCACTTAGGTGATCTCCACTCCTAGCTCTTCACTCTTCAATGTTTCTCTCTAATGAGAAAAGCAATAAAAAGAGATCAAAGTCCACCACTGGAGCCTGTGCTCATCCGTGTTCTAGAGAGACACCAGGGAGCTTGGTCCCCATCATGTGGGGGGCATGGTTTCCTGATCCAGAGCAGAGAATATACCAGCTAAACCCCATCCCCCTTGCACCCAAGCCCCCCTTGCCCAGAGCTACTTCTAAACAGCCCCCGACACCAACCTCAGCGAATTCCTCAAAGCAGGATCAGCTACGTAATTTGTGGGATCCAGGCAAAATGAAAATACAGGGCCCCAGTTCCAAATTATTAAGAATTTCAAAGAGCATTAGACCAAGTCCAGGCCCCTTTAAGTGTAGGGATCCCGCCTCAAAGTCGCAGTCCCCCAGGCCTTTCTGCCCAACTCCTACCACCCTGGTGGTCCTTGCTGCCCTATCCAGCACCCCAGTCCATTCCCCAGGGGCAGGAGAAGGGGCAGGACCCAGGTCTCCAGCAGGAGATAAGTCCTTGGTCTGTTAACCACTCCTTTCCCGCCTCCCCTTCCCACTCCTGGGTAGGACGGGCTTGTTAACTATATCGGAATCTGAGCCTGAATGAGGTATGGCTATGGGGGGAGGATAAGTGTTGGGGGGTAGTTACCAGACCATATAGAAGGCTGAGCCCCGAAGAATGATGCCTTCAAACAATGTGTGGTGTTGGAGAAGACTCCTGAGAGTCCCTTGGACAGCAAGGAGATCAAATCAGTCAATCAACCTTGCATACTCATTGGAAAGACTGATGCTGAAGCTTAAACTCCAGTACTTTGGCCACCTGATGCAAAGAACTGACTCATTGGAAAAGACCCTGATGCTTGGAAAGATTGAGGGCAGGAGGAGAAGGGGGCAACAGAGAATGAGATGGTTGGATGGCATCACTAACCCAATGGACATGAGTTTGCACAGACTCTGGTAGATAGTGAAGGACAGGGAAGCCTGGAGCACTGCAGTCCATGAGTCACAGAGTCGGACACAACTTAGTGATTTAACAACAACAACCAGGAAATGAATGGTCTTCCCAGTGGCTCAGTGGTATAGAATCCGCCTGCCAATGCAGAAGACGCAAGAGACGCGGGTTCCATCCCTGGGTCAGGAAGATCCACTGAAGAAGGAAACAGCAACCCATTCCAGTATTCTTGTCTGGGAAATTTCATGGACAGAGGAGCCTGGTGGGCTACAGGCCCTGGGGTGGCAAAGAGTCAGACACAACAGAGCATGCACACACACAGGAAACTAACACACCCACTAAAGAAACTGGAGTAAGGCAGCGATGGGCAAAATTAAAGATGCTTTCTGATGCCCACCGGCTGACTCAGTCAGCAAAACAGTCAACTGCAGCCTCGTGTTTCATCTTTGAAGTCTCCAAGGCCTTGCCGGGCCCACTCGTAGAACTCCAAGCTCAACGTAGGAGAACTCCAAATTCTCAAAAGTCTGAAGTGGCCTGCCAAGCGCAAAGCCCAGCTCTGCAGTGTTCCTTTGCTGTCCAACCTCCTACCAGGGAGGAGGCCTGTCCAGGGCCTGTCCAGGGCCTCCCAGGCTCTCCTTATCAGCCTGTGTTGAGGGTTGATCTCCACATTTGGATTCGGTTCATCAGTTGGTAGAACCTAAGATGCCAAGGCTCAAGCAAGAGCCCTTGATTCTAATTAAAATCTCAACAGCCGCAGAGCTGCTGTGACTCCTGGGAAATGCCCACCTCACACCACGCCCTTTCTTGTCTCAGTGGTCAGTGTGTCTCCTGTCTCTTATACACATCGGACCCAGAGGTGACACAACTCGTCGAGTCCCTGCCCTGGAGGAAAGCGTGTAACAGCCGAGTGAGTGTATCTAGCTCGCTGGGGTGAAAGCCTTCGAGTTGTCACTTTCCATTGTTATCATAAAATGAAACAGAGTTTCTGGAGTAGCATGAACAATGCCTAAAAATTTTCCAGGTAAAACAAGAGACTGTCAAGCAGTTTTACACTCGGGAGGGCTGTTTTCAGCTCCTTCTCTGTGTTCAAGGCAATCAGCCCACTGGGAGACGCTTCCAAATACCCACTTGGGCTCAGATTTCCCTGAGAAACATTTAAGGCAGCTCACTGATACTAGCAGCGGCTGGATGACTAACACCCGCAACGAGGCAGCATTGCCAGCGGCCTAGCTCGTCAGGGTCCACAGTGTCAGCCTTGTGCACAGATTCTAAATCAGAAGTCTTTCAATGAAATGATTAGAGCAAATGAAAATGGGTTTGGATTCCACAATTCCCTGGTGGCTCAGATGATAAAGGATCTGCCTGCAATGCAGGAGATCTGAGTTTGATCCCTGTTTGGGGAAGATCCCCTGGAGAAGGAAATGGCTAACCCACCCCAGTACTGTTGCCTGAAGAATCCCATGGACAGAGGAGCCTGGTGGGCTACAGTCCATGGGGTAGCAAAGAGTCGGACATGACTGAGTGGCTAACACTGTCACCTTTTTCTGTTTCAGTCTGTACTGACTCTCCTTTTATGGATATCAGTGGTGCAGATTGTGTGTCTATTTCTTTCTTGCTTCATTTTGTTTTTATTTTGAATGTTCATAATGCCTTTCGTTTATGGCCCAGACAACAGGAACATCCCCATTTTGTAGATACGGCTCATTCAGCTACTGCTTAGGAAGCCACACTTTCCAAAACCTCCAGGCTCTCACCGAAAATTCAAGGCTTTGTCCCCTGTGTTGCTTCTTCCTAAAGCTAACGAATGAAAATTTGCAGTCAAAGGACCTCGAGAGTCCACTTATTGGAATCTCTCTGGAAAACTGGTCAGAATCTATGAACTGGAAGATTCCTTGCATCAAGGCTGGTAAAATGATCCGAGGAGAATTCCTCCCCGCTCCCGAAGGAGCGGGACTCTGGGGGAGAGAATCCCCTGGTGACGTCTGTCACTTCTCCCAAGCCAGTGTAACAGACGCACAGCCTGTGTTTGTGACTCGCCAGCTCCTGGAGGGTTCCCGGTGTGGACTGCATGGATCACTGCGCTTACACTCAGTGCCCCCCCACCCCCTCTCTGGAGAGAGGGACAATGCTCTCTCTTCTGTGGGCTGAATTGTGACCCACCCCTGAATTTTCATGTCCGAGCCCTAACCCCCAAGACCTCAGAATGTGACTGTATCTGAAGACGGGGCCTTTAAAGAGCTGATTAAGGTAAAATGAGGCCCCTGGGGTGGGCCTAATGTACTAATGTCCTTATAAGAAGAAAATTTGGACCCCAGGGAGGCCCACTCACAGAAGGCCATGTGAGGATACAGCCTGAGATGGTCACGTACAAGCCAAGAGTGAGGACTCAGGAGAAACCCGCCCTGCCAGCAGCTGGATCTTGCCCTGCTGGCCTCCAGAATTGCGAGGAAGAAAATGTCTGTTGTTTAAGCCATCTAGCCTGTGGCATTTGTTACGGCAACCAAGCCACACACTCACTGCCTGGGGCATTTGACCTCAGGTTTCTGATCTGCCCTAGGGATGGGTTTCTGCCCTCTCCCCCTTACATGGTCAGTGTTGAGGCCCTGGACACAAAAACCCTTTGTGAGTCACAAAGCATCGGACACCCAGAAGACTGGAGGGTGTGTGCCCGTGGACACCATGTCCAAGGCTGGGGCCAGGGAAAGCTGGGTTCAGACACTCCCGAAGCATCTGCCTCTGGCTTGAAATGAGCTTGCAAAGCCAGTGTGGGTCTTTCAGAGGCCGATTGGTTCAAAACCCCTGAAAATATGCATTGCCTTAGGCTCAATAATTCCACCTCTAGGAGAGAAGCAAACAAATGAACTGACATAATGGAAAAAAGATGTTCATCTCAGAATAGTTTATGGTAGGAAAAAAAAAAACTCCAGCAGAAAATGAGGGGGAAAAACCATATGACAGGATAATTTGCATCTGTTAAAAACCATGCAGTAAAAAAAAAAAAAATGCACTAGGAGAAAAACTATCAGCTTTTAAAGATGGTGATAATAGATTGCTATCAGGAAAAAGCTACCTGACAACAGAACCTTATGTAAAAACTAACTACTTTTGTAAGACTCTACCTGTATCTACCTGAATATATATATATATATATAAAGAAAAAGTAGAAAATACATCAAAATGCTAGCAATGGGCAGTGATTATGATTTAGGGATGTACTTTTCTTAAACTTTTTTTTGTGTGTGAGGCTGCACTATATGGCATGCAGGATCTTAGCTCCCCAACCAGGGACTGAACCCATCCCCCCTGCAGTAGCAGCATGGAGTTCCAACCACTGGACCTCCAGGAAATTCCCCTTAAGCTTTTCTATGTTCTTCAATTGTTTTTTCATTGAACAAGCATTATTTTTGTTTCTTAAAAAATGTAGTAACCAGCATTTTTAAATAAATATATAAGTAGCACCTGGAGTCCAGAAAGTAAGTCTCAAGATTATATGGATGATTTGCATATGTAGTAACAAGAGTAGTTTTGATGAAAATTAAGATTCCATGTAGACCTGGGGTAGGTATAGGGCAAAGGATCCTCTTGCAGACTGCTGGTGGGGTTGTAAAGTGATATAATCTTTTTGAAAAGTAATTCAGCAGGATATATTAAAAGTTTAGTATGCATCCCCTTTTGTGCAAGAGAAATGTATCCCCTGCAAATCAAGGCAGCACCATGCAGGGATACGTGGCCGGGAGTATGGGCAGTGAAAATACCTGGGACATGCCAAAAGGCCAGCTCACAGGGTGAGAGAAGCGGGGTAGAAGCTCATCATGGGTTTCTGTGCAACAAGAAAGAGCAAGCAACATATACAGATGGCTTGGGGGATTTCACGGATTCTGTCGAAAACCTCTCTAAGGTCTATACATGGTGACTTTGTGCATGATTATGAATATGGAAGGAAAGTTTTACTATTGAGTACCTGGGATGGGAGAAGAAGAGGGTATGGGGGAAAACTATGAAAAAATGAACACAAAGAGGGATCAACAACAAAAAGCAACATGTTTACTATGATCCACCATATGCAAAATATGAGAGTGATGCATAGAAAAATGTATGAAAGGACACACTACAAACATCCATGGTGGTAACACCGAGATGGTGGGATTTCACGTGTTTTTACTTTGTTCTTTATATTTTTCTGTAATGTTTGGTATTTTTACAATAAGCATGTGTTTCTAGTAAAATCATGACAATATAAGAAAGGTCAAATTTCTGGATGAAAAAAGCAACCCCTCCATTCCCACCTCTTTCCTAACAAGTCTTATTTTGAACTAAGTTTTAGAGTGAGACTATGGGGGTATATATATATATATATATATATATATATATATATATATGGCATCACTGACTTGATGGACATGAGTTTGAGCAAGCTCTGGGAGTTGGTAATGGACAGGGAAGCCTGGCATGCTGCAATCCATGGGGTCACAAAGAGTCGGAATGGCTGAGCAACTGAACTGATGAGGGTATATCAGAATTTGGAAGGCTTCAGCTTCTCTCCATTTCCTCTTGGTCCTGTTAGCTCAGGAAGAACACAATTTATTCCTCAACTTAGCTATTTTTAATTAATCTATTAAATAAAACCTTTACATTTCTCAAAAAATGAATATGATTTTCATATGGCTTACATGAATATGTGATCCAGGGAAATATTTAGACCTTGATTTTATATATATACACTTTGGTAATGCTACGCTCTCTAATCTGAACAAGACCCAGCACCTTTGGTGACACATGCCTGAAGTTTTAACAGCATGGTTCTGAGAGTTGATGCTCAGAATAAGACAGAAGTAGAGTGTTTAGGGCCCTGTGCCCAACCATTTGCTCTTGACCATCAGTCCTTAGCTTGACCTCCTGCACTGACCTGGGGATCACAAAGGAGGCAGAGTAAGGGCCAGAAGTGGCCAGCAAGGGCGTGGGCCAGCCTGGGGAGCCATAGGCTAGGTCCCCAGCAGCCTCTGGCCCCCATGCAGGCTTGACCCAGTAATGGCTGCCATCTGGGTGTGAGCTTGGCTTGTTGTCCACCACTGAAAGGAAGAATCCAAACATGGGATGATGTGGTGTCATTCCGAAGGACCCAGGGAGGAGATTTCAGGGTGAAAGATGGATCCCAGGAAAGGACTTACGAAGAATTAGAGCAGTGATAGGTGCTCTGTTAGTTTATTAGGGTTGCCATAAGAACTGCCATCAACTGGGGAGCTTAAAGTAACAAAATTATATCATCTCATAGTTCTGGGGGCTGGAAGTCCAAAATCAAGGTGTTGGCAGGGTTGAATCTTCTGAGGGTTGTAAGGAAGAATCTGTTTCATGCCTCTCCACTAGTTTTAGGTGGTTTGCTAGACTTCTTTGCTTTGTCTTGACTCACAGATGCATCATTCCCATCTCTGCCTTCATCCGCATATGATGCTTTCCTTTTATGTCGGTCCCTGCGTCCAAATTTCCCCTTTTTATAAGGACACAGTCCTATTGGACTAGGGCATGTCCTATGACTTCATCTTAACTTGACTACCTCTGCAAAGACCTTATTTCCAAGTAAGGTCACATTCCCTGGTGGCTCAGCTGGTAAAGAATCTGCCTGCAATGCGGGAGACCTGGATTCCATCCCTGGGTTGGAAAGATCCCCTGGAGAAGGGCATAGCTACCCACTCCAGTATTCTGGCCTGGAGAATTCCATGGACTGTATAGTCCATGGGGTCGCAAAAGAGTTGGACACGACTGAGTGGCTTTCACTTTTCTAGGGGTCAGGACTCAATACAGCTTTTGGAGGCAGGACACAGCTCATCCATAACAGATGCTATTCCAGGCAGTTTCCGATGGGAAGCACAAGACACAGAGACACAAAGGCAAGAACACAGGTGCAGGCGTCCACGAGCACAAAACAGGTCCCTAAGCACAGCACCAGATCCTGCTCGTTCCTGCAGCCATGACACCAAATTGCCTGAAATCCACTCCCTATAAGGAGACTCACTCCTACCTTCCATTGTGCCAGGACCAATCTGGCTCAAGGGCCACCTCCCCTGATGCACATGGGTGCTCAGTCACTAAGTCAAGTCCAGCTCTTTGAGATCCTGTGGACTGTAGCCTTCCAGGCTCCTATGCTCATGGGATTTTCCAGGCAAGAATACTGGAGTGGATGGCCATTCCTCCTCTGGATAATCTTCCTGACCCAGGTATCCAACCCACATGTCCTGTATTGGCAGGTGGATTCTCTACCACCATACCACCTGGGGAGCCCTACACCTCTTGACACTGACATTAAGTTCCCTGATATAAGATATAATGAATCAATGTGCAGATAATCAGGAAACTGAGGACATGGATCAAGACCCAAAGACAGAGAATTTGTCCCACTCTGTGCATGCTTGTTCCCTATGGATGCAAAGGGAGCTCTGTGCTGCTATCGATATCAAGCAATTTTGTTAGCATCTTTTATGGACTCAGCACCATACAGACAAGTGGCCGGTGCGATCCTGCTAAGGAAAAAACCTATTAGTGGTTCTCATGCAGGGATGGGATACCCTCCACTCTTACTGCAGGTGTTGGAAAACATGCTGGCATTTTGCCCATCAGTTGACTGAGAACAGAAAACCCTGAGCCTGCTTTACGGGCTGATAGAGCAGTGAAGCCCCCGTCGGAGAAACCCCGAAGGACAGTGGAGAAGGGAATGTTCCCACTGGGCAAAAGGATATTTTGGAGGAGACTATGATTGTCCACTGTGCCTGGAAGGAGAGACAGCTGAAAGTATAGATCTACACTGGCTCCTGGACAGAAGCACATGATTTTCCTGAATAGACAGTCAGTCAGAGATTTTTATCTTCCTGACACCAAATGTGTGGGATTTATTTTTTCTTACACTAACTGCAGAGGACTGAGTATGTCTCTCCATACTCATATGCTGAAACCCTAATCCCAGTGTGATGGTATTAGTACTTGGAGGTGGGGCCTTTAGGAGGTCATTAAGTCACGAGGAGGAGCTCGTGAGTGGGGTCTTGCCCTGGTAAGAAGAGACCACCTGAGGGTACGACGGTTCCAGACTGAAACTGGAAGAGGGCTCTCAACAGAACCCAGCCCAGGCTGGCACCTTGATCTTGGCTCTTCAGACTCCTGACGGACAAGAGACCTAGTTCCATTGTTTATAAGCCACCCCGGCTATGGTTCTTTGTTACCTTCGCCCAAACTAAGACATCAACCAATTCTCTGATGCCAACCAGGTGTCCAGCCAGTCAATTCAATCCTGACACCGTCTACCTGGAGTTAGCATCAGATCCCACAAGACTGTCCCCTTAGACTCCAGTTGCAAGTTCATCCCCATTTCTGATGCCGTATGTAAATTGCTTCAGTCACATCCGACTCATTACTGGAGTGGGTTGCCATTTCCTTCTCCAGGGGATCTTTCTGACCCAGGAGTCAACCTTGTCTCTTATGTCGCCTCCATTTCTAATGGATTGGTTATAAATTGAAGGTTTCCACAAGTTCCTTCTTAGATTTGACAATTTGCTAGAACAACCCACAGAATTCAGAAAGTCACTTTATTTACCATTACTACTTTATGATAAAGGACGTAAAGTCAGGGAGAGCCAAATGGAAGAAATGAGGGGTGTGTGTGTGTGTGTGCGCGCACAAGCTTCCGTGCCCTCTCCAAGGAAGTCACCTTCCTGGCACCTTGTGTTCAGCAACCTGGAAGCTCCCAACCCTGTCTCTTAGAGGATTTTAATGGAGGCGTCACCATATGGGCATGATCAATTATTAACTCAATTTCCTGCCTCTCCAAGGGCTTCCCAAGTGCCTCAGTGGTAAAGAGTCTGCCTGCCAATACAAGAGATCCAAGAGACGTGAGAGATGAGGGTTCGATCCCTGGGTCAGGAAGGTCCCCTAGAGGATGAAGTGGCAACCTGCTCCAGTACTCTTTCCTGGAGAGTCCCATGGACAGAGGACCCTGGGGAGGCTGCAGTCCATGGGATCGCACAGAGTCAGACCTGACTGAGCGTGCACACATGCACCTGCCCCTCTCCTCCCAGAGGCCATGGCGGGTGGGGGATAAAAGTTCCACTTAGCACCTTTCATTTATTTGTTGTATCTAGCTATGCCAGGTCTCACTTGCAGCGCGCAGGGCCGTGCACCTTTGCGGTGGGCTTGTGGAGTCTTTGGCTGCAGCTTGTGTGACTTTTAACTGCAGCGTGTGAACTCTTAGTTGTGGCACATGGGATCTAGTTCATTGGCTAGGGATCGAACCTGGGCCCCCTGCTTTGGGAGCCTGAATTCTTAGCCACTGGACCACCAGGGAAGTCCAGAAAGTTCCAACTTTCTAACTGGGGTTTGGTCCACCTGGTGACCAGCCTCCATGCTGAAGTGACCTAGGGGTCCAGCAAGAGTTACCTGTTTAGAACAAAGGATGCTCTCAGCACCCAGGAAACTCCAAGGGATTCGGGGGCTCTGTGTCAGGAACTGTGCCTCTATGGTGGCTCAATCCGTAAAGAATCCACCTGCAATATGGGAGACCTGGGTTGGGAAGATGCCCTGGAGGAGGGAATGGCAACCCACTCCAGTATTCCTGCCTGGAGATTACCCACAGACAGAGGAGCCTGACAGGCTCGAGTCCATGGGATTGCAAAGAGGTGAACATGTTTGAGCAAATAAGCACAACACAGTGTCAGGAACTAGGAATAAAGAACAAACACATATTTCTCATTATGCCACAGCCGAGGAGGCAGGGAAAGAACAAGAGGGGATCACTGATATCAAGGACATCTGGGAAAGGGGTACATGGGTGGATCTCTGGGAGTGGACCCAGACAGAGGATGCGGTGACCCGTGCAGACGGTCATCGAAGTGCAGGCTCTCAGGGATCAGGTAGGAAAGTTGGCAGCCGAGTCAGTTGTTTCTCACATGGGTGAATTTTATAGCACACTCCAAGAGTTGCTGAGCAGGGAACTTATCTGTGTGATATGCTTACTGAGTCTTCCAAACAACTCCAGCTGGTTTAGCCAGCTGGTTTAATTTATAGTAAAATTCCAATTAGCTGATAACAGGATTTATTATTCAGTGAAAATTTTGGTGTGATTATCCATTTGGAAAGAAATAAGGTTGGATGTCCACTTCACACCATACACACAAAAATTCCTAATCAAGTCAACATTCATGAGCACACACACACACACTCACACTCACACACACACACACGTTACATGAAACATAAGAATGTGTATTTATAAGTTTGGGGTGGGTAGGGGCTCTTTCTAAACACAGCACATAAACCCAGAAGTCAAAAAAGAAAAGGCTCACGTATTTGATTACATTGCAGTTTTAATGTCAATGTGGTAAAAGTCATAACTATGGTAAAAAGATAAGTGGCAGATTGGAGAAAACCTTTGTAGCACATTCATCAGTCAAGAAACATTTAGCGAGTACTATGTCCCAGACACAATGCTAGCTACTCATAAAATTATTCAGGAAATATTCACAATTTGCATTTTTATTCCAATTTTTAATGTATGTATGACTAAGCAAAGCATTTATATCCAAAATATGTGGACTGATACACCTAAAATAAATCGACATTGAAAATAAACAATAAAATAAAAATAAATAAAATAGAACAATAAAAATTGAAAATGAAGGCACATACACAAAATATATATCTGACATATGCTAGAATCAGTTTTGGCTATCCATGAAAAGTCAAAACAGCAGTGACTTAAATGCAGTAAAAGTACATTTCTCTCTCACATAAAAAGGTGCAGATGAAGACCATCCAGAAATAGTACAAGAGCCCCACTGTCAACAGGGACCCAGCATTAAACCTTCTTTGCCTTCCACTATTCCAGTACGTGGTGCAACCCTCAAGGCAATTTCATATCCCAAGATGGCTGCCAGAGTTCCAGCCATCCAATCAGCAATCCAGGTAACCAAAAGGGGAAAGAGAAACAAAACAAAAGGGTGCCATCCCTGCCAGACTGATTGCCTTCAAGCAGCCTTTCTGTTCTGCCAGTAGCTCAAGGGCCACACCCTACTGCAAGAAAGGCTATATTCACCAAAAACACGACTTGGGGCTGCTACTAAAAAAGAATGGGAAAATTAATACTGCATGGCATCTAGAAACCTCTGCCACACTAGAGAATACTAACCAAGGAAAGCTGGCCTGGCAAAAAGAAAATGAGAATTTATGGCGGAAAGCATTATTAGGCATACATAAATAAATATACAACATAATGACCAAGTGTTCAGTTCAGTCGCTCAGTTGTGTCTGACTCCTTGCGACCCCATGAATCGCAGCACGCCAGGCCTCCCTGTCCATCACCAACTCCCAGAGTTCACTCAGACTCATGCCCATCGAGTCCGTGATACCATCCAGCCATCTCATCCTCAGTCATCTCCTTCTCCTCCTGCCCCCAATCCCTCCCAGCATCAGAGTCTTTTCCAATGAGTCAACTCTTCACTTGAGGTGGCCAAAGTACTGGAGTTTCAGCTTTAGCATCATTCCTTCCAAAGAAATCCCAGGGCTGATCTCCTTCAGAATGGACTGGTTGGATCTCCTTGTAGTCCAAGGGGCTCTCAAAAGTCTTCTCCAACATCACTGTTCAAAAGCATCAATTTTTCGGTGCTCAACCTTCTTCACAGTCCAACTCTCACATCCATACATGACCAGTGGAAAAATCATAGCCTTGGCTAGACGGACCTTAGTCGGCAAAGTAATGTCTCTGCTTTTGAGTATGCTATCTAGGTGGGTCATAACTTTTCTTCCAAGGAGTAAGCGTCTTTTAATTTTATGGCTGCAATCACCATCTGCAGTGATTTTGGAGCCCCCAAAATAAGTCTGACACTATTTCCATTGTTTTCCCATCTAATTCCCATGAAGTGATGGGACCAGATGCCATGATCTTAGTTTTCTGAATGTTGAGCTTTAAGCCAACTTTTTCACTCTCCACTTTCACGTCCATCAAGAGGCTTTTTAGTTCCTCTTCACTTTCTGCCATAAGTGTACTATCATCCAAATCATGAATATGCATGCACCTATCAATATAACTTCAACATTCACAAAGCAAAAACTAACTCATTTATAATAAGAAATTTAAAAGTCACAGGCATGAGGAAGACTTTGCACTCATCTGTCAAAAACTAATAGATTAGCCAGATACAAAATGTAATACTTTATAATGTCTGAACAACATAATACACAGGCTTGATCTACTTTATATATTTTAGACCCAATAGACAGTATTTATTCTTTTTAAGCACACACTGAACATATGTAAAAATTGACCATTTACAAGGTCACAGAGGAAGTCTTAAGAAATGTCAAAGAATCTGTATCTTATAGACAACAATCTTTGAATACAAGGCAGTTAAACTGGAGAGCTCTATTTAAAAATCTTTTAAAAATCTCACTCATTTCAAAATAATAAATTAGCCTTACATAACTATAGACTATAAAGGTACATAGAAATAAATGACAAAATATTGAGAACTACATGTCGACAGAAGTAACGCTTTTCAAAGCTTGTGGGATACAGTTAAAGTGCAGCGACTTAGTTTTAAGTTTATACTTTTAACTGTATTATCTTTTTAAGAAACAATGAATATTGAAAACAATTATTAAAAGCACTCAAGTCAAGAATATTAAAGGAAATACTAAAGGAAAAAAAAAAAACCAAAGAAATTAGCAGGAACGACATTCAGTTCAGTTCAGTTCAGTCGCTCAAACTCTTTTCGACCCCATGAATCGCAGCATGCCAGGCCTCCCTGTCCATCACCAACTCCTGGAGTTCACTCAGACTCATGTCCATCGAGTCAGTGATGCCATCCAGCCATCTCATCCTCTGTTGTCCCCTTCTCCTCCTGCCCCCAATCCCTCCCAGCATCAAAGTCTTTTCCAGTGAGTCAACTCTTCGCATGAGATGGCCAAAGTACTGGAGTTTCAGCTTTAGCATCATTCCTTCCAAAGAAATCCCAGGGCTGATCTCCTTCAGAATGGACTGGTTGGATCTTGCAGCCCAAGGGACTCTCAAGAGTCTTCTCCAACACCACAGTTCAAAAGCATCAATTCTTTGGCCCTCAGCCTTCTTCACAGTCGAACTCTCACATCCATACATGACCACAGGAAAAACCATAGCCTTGAGCAGACGGACCTTAGTCGGCAAAGTGATATCTCTGCTTTAGAATATGCTAGTATAAAGGAAAACCTAATGAAACAGGTACTTTTAAATATTGGAGACAATCGGTGTCAGGGGAGACTGTTTATCCCTTACTTCCTCCCTGCTTCTGAAAGAGGAATACTGCAGCCCTCTCTCCTCCCAGTTCACCTCGTAGCTCCTGGAGGGCCAGAGCGGGCCTCCCTACCTGGGCACAGACACTCAGCGCGCGTGAATCTGCCTCTCCCCTCTTCCCTCTCGCCCTCTGTCTCCCTCTGTCTCTGTCTTTCTCTCTCTCCATCTCCCCACTCCAGTCGAGAGTGTGTTCACAGAGCTTCCCTGGCGGCTCACTGGTAAAGAATCCATTTGCCGAGGCAGCAGGGACCATGCATTTGACCCCTAGTGTGGGAAGATCCCACAAGCCGAGGAGCAGCTAAGCCGGCGCGCCGCCACTACTGAGCCTGCGCTCTAAAGCCTGGGCGCGTAACTACTGAGCTCGTGTGCCCTAGAGCTCACGCTCCGCACCAGGGGAAGCCACCGCGATGAGAAGCCCTTGCACCACCACCGGAAAGCGGCTCCTGGTTGCGGCAACTAGAGAAAAGCCCGCGCGGCAACAGAGATCCAGCACAGCCCAAAACAATTAGAATAAAAAATAAAAAACACCTGTTCACTATTCTTCTCGACCACAGAGTAACTTGAGCATAAAAACCCACTGAGTCTGCCTCACTCCAGGCTTCAGTCCTAGTAATACCTTTGCCCCCATATGTACGTTTCATTCCATATCAAACTCATCAGTAATAAATATGATATTAATAATTTGGTGCTTTCTTTTTATGCCTTATTTCTCAAGTGATCATAAATTCCAGAAGAAGGACAGACATTATTTATTGTATCAAGAAACATCAAGGTCTTTCCTGGTGGTGCAGCTGGTAAAGAATCTGCCTGCAATGCGGGAGACCTGGGTTTGATCCCTGGGTTGGGAAGATCCCCTGGAGAAGGGAATGGCTACCCACTCCAGTATTCTGGCCTGGAGAATTCCATGGACTACAATCCAGGGGTCACAAATAATCGGACACGACTGCGCGACTTTCACTTTCATCTACTAAGAACTCATAGCAGATTATTTACTTAATGTGAAAATATTAAAAGCATTACCAGCAAAATTCAGAAATAAAATAAGAATGCCACCAAGCGCTCCTCTTTTAACATTGTACTGAAGATGCTAGCAAATTCAGTAAGACAAGAAAAAGAAATAAACAGTATAAAATAGGAAACAAAAAGCCCAAACATTGTAGATTATATGTAGATTTCATAATGATTGTCTATATAGAGACTCCAGAGCTTCTACAAAGTTTGAGAAGTAATTAAGTTCTAATCCATGGGGTCACAAATAATCGGACACGACTGCGCGACTTTCACTTTCATCTACTAAGAACTCATAGCAGATTATTTACTTAATGTGAAAATATTAAAAGCATTACCAGCAAAATTCAGAAATAAAATAAGAATGCCACCAAGCGCTCCTCTTTTAACATTGTACTGAAGATGCTAGCAAATTCAGTAAGACAAGAAAAAGAAATAAACAGTATAAAATAGGAAACAAAAAGCCCAAACATTGTAGATTATATGTAGATTTCATAATGATTGTCTATATAGAGACTCCAGAGTTTCTACAAAGTTTGAGAAGTAATTAAGTTCTAGCAGGATTGCCAGATACAAGTTTATGATAAGGAATAAATAATATCTTTGTCCATGGGATTCTCCAGGCAACAATACTGGAGTAAGTATCCATTTCCTTCTCGAGGGGATCTTCCCAGCCCAGGGATCAAACCCAGGTCTCCACATTGCAGGCAGTTTTGTTTTATTTTTTTAACCATTTAGCCCAGTAATATCCTAGATCCAACAATAACCAATCAGAAAATGTAATATAAGAAGGCATCATTCACAATAGCAAAAGCCAATAGGAATTGCAGTTAAAGAGAGAACTTTATGGGGGAAATTATAAAATATTACTGCAGAACACAAGAAACATGAGCAAATAAAGATAAGTGACATGTTCATGGATAGAAAGACAACATCATCAGCATAACATTTCTTCCTAAATTAATCTATAAAGAGAATGTAATTCCAATCAAATTCTGAATAGGCCTTTTCAGGGAACTTGACAACTAATTCTGACATGCAAATGAAATAGTAAGAGATCAAGAACAGCCAAAACAATTTTGAAGGAGATGTAGAGGTAAGAGGAAGGATTTCCCTACCAGGTATCAAGACTCATAAAGCTATGATAATTAAAACAATGGGGTAAGAACCCAGGGATATACAAATACACCCAAAAAGTGAACCCAGAAATTTGACATAATAAAAGCAATAGGAAAATGGGTGGACTGTTTAATAAACTGTACTGGTCATCCACTTGAAATGAAACAAGCATAGGTTCCAGCCTTACACTGCTATGGCCACAGAAATGTCCTGCCCTTCACACTCTTGATGCAGACATAGAAAGGTGCCCACCTGCAAGTACCTCTGAGACCATTAAAACAATGGGGTAAGAACCCAGGGATATACAAATACACCCAAAAAGTGAACCCAGAAATTTGACATAATAAAAGCAATAGGAAAATGGGTGGACTGTTTAATAAACTGTACTGGTCATCCACTTGAAATGAAACAAGCATAGGTTCCAGCCTTACACTGCTATGGCCACAGAAATGTCCTGCCCTTCACACTCTTGATGCAGACATAGAAAGGTGCCCACCTGCAAGTACCTCTGAGACCCAGGGGCTTCACACAGTCTGCAAGAACAGCAAGCTGGAAGGGCAGGCTGAGTTAGTGCCCCAGGAATGATGCTCTGGTGGTGATGGGCAGAGTTAAAGGATAAACACCACACTTCCTCACCACTCAAGCAGGACAATTGTGAGGCAGGTTCTACACCATCTCCCCAAGGTCCCAGGAGGTGTTTGTTCATCAGCATGCTCTTCCTTGGCTTTCTCCCTTCCCCTTCCCATTCAGTTCAGTTCAGCTGCTCAGTCATGTCCAATTCTTTGTGAGCCCATGAACCGAAGCACACCAGGCCTCCCTGTCCATCACCAATTCCCGGAGTCCACCCAGACCCATGTCCATCGAGTCCGTGATGCCATCCAACCATCTCATCCTCTCTCTGCGGTAGTTTGAGCATTCTTTGGCATTGCCTTTCTTTGGGATTGGAATAAAAACTGATTAGGAAAAGATATTTGAATCACACTAAAGGATCGTGACTGGAATACATAGGAATATTCTAGAAAGAATAAAGATAAAACAAAATTGGAAAGATGAACCAAGGATAGAAATAGGAAGTCTACAAAATAAAAGACAGAAGTGATCAAGAGGCATTAAAATATGTTCTACCTAAATAATACATGAGGAAATGCAAATTAAAACAATGAGAGAATCGTATTTTATCCACCAGGTTGGCAACATTTTAGAAGATGGAAACTTCTAGTTGGGGGAAAGACAGGCTTGGGAGAACAATTTAGTGATACCTACAATCATTTGAAATGCTTATCCCTTGTGACCCAGCCATCTCACTTTGCGAAATGTATCCTACAGAAATTAATAGCATGAGTATATTAAAAATATTTAAAGGGCCTGTTTTTCTGCCTTGTTAGTAAAAATTTTAAAGGAAACCTAAATGTCTCTCAATACAGAATTTTTAAGTAAACGAAACTATATACCAGTCCATCGTTAGAAGCAAGGGGAGAAGTGTGGTTACATACACAGTGGAATACCATTTGGCCTTAAAAAGAAAGGCAGTTCTGATACTTGCTACACCACGGATGAACCAGAGAGACATTATGCTAAGTGAAAGAGCCAATCATGAAAGACAGGTGCTGTATGATTCCACTTATATGAGGTCCCTAGAGGAGTCGGGTTCACAGGCACAGACAGCAGGAAGGTGGGTATGGGGCTGGGGGGACGAGGTGGATGGGGATTTCGTGTTTAATGGGGACAGAGTTTCAGGTTGGGACAATGAAGACGTTCTGGGGGTAGGTGATGGTGACAGTTACACAACAATGTGGATGTACTTAGGGCCACTGAACTGTACACTTAAAAGTGGTTTAAATGGGAAATTTTATGCCGTGTATATTTTATCACCATTTTTAAGGTAAGAGGCAGATAACAGATATTGACCTAGAGAGAATTGCCATTTGCTCAGCTCAGTAAATACTGGGGCTGGCCGACTTCCAGTGGAAGAAACAGACGATAAGTAAGTAAACAAACAAAAAAATAAGTAAACAAGCATGGACATAAAATAATTTCAAGTTGTAAGTACGGCAGAAAAAATACAGACAATGAAGTGGGGGTGTGTGATGGTGAGGGGGCCCCCGTGAGATGAAGAGCAGGGGAGGGGAGGCTCAGGGAGAAGGGGACCCCTGAGGCCTGAGCAGGGATGACATGTCCTGAAACCCCCCTCTCTCACCCTCCAACATTCAGTCCCATCCCCTGCTCCCACCCCCCAAAGTCGAGAGGTGACTCCTCTCTAGACATCATGCTTGTCCATGAGAGAGGGAAAGCTTTGTAAATAAACCAGGTGGTTAAAAAGAGATGAATCATTGAGCTGGGGTGAGTATTCACAGGGAAGAAAGTAAACGTTATATTAATGAAGTGATGGTTTTCAGAGACACAAAGGATCTCAGGAAGGAAATCAATACCCCATGTAGCCCATGCGGAGGAAGAGCAGGACCTGGGCTACAGCCCTGTACCTTAGATAATATATCATCCCCCAGCTTCTATGAAAAACCTACAGCTAACAATAAACCTGACGGTGGAAACGTACGTACGTGGTCAGTCATATCTGACTCTGTGACGCCATAGAGACACAAAGGATCTCAGGAAGGAAATCAATACCCCATGTAGCCCATGCGGAGGAAGAGCAGGACCTGGGCTACAGCCCTGTACCTTAGATAATATATCATCCCCCAGCTTCTATGAAAAACCTACAGCTAACAATAAACCTGACGGTGGAAACGTACGTACGTGGTCAGTCATATCTGACTCTGTGACGCCACTGTCCATGGGATTTTCCAGGCAAGAATACTGGAGCGGGTTGCCATTCCCTTCTCCAGGGGATCTTCCTGACCCAGCAGCAAGATTCTTTACCATTGAGGGCCTAGAACAGTCTTGGAGAAGCAATTGCCACACCCAAGACCAGGCAATAGTCCACCGAAGCTGAAGCTCCAATACTTTGGTCAACCTGATATGAAGAGCTGACTCATTAGAAAAGACCCTGATGCTGGGAAAGATTGAAGGCAGAAGGAGAAGGGGATGACAGAGGATGAGATGGCTGGATGGCATCACCAACTCAATGGACATGAGTTTGGGCAAGCTCTGGGAGACAGTGAAGGACAGGGAAGCCTGGCGTGCTGCAGTCCACGGGGTCACAAAGAGTCGGACACAACTGAGCGACTGAACGACAACGCATCATTTAAGGCTGAGGTTCGGCCCTCAGCAAGCTCTCGGGCAGTGGGGGTGGGGGTGGTATGTGTGTGTGCGCATGGGTGTCCGTCTGGGTGTGTGGCACGGGAGAAGGGGTTCTTACTTTCCATGCACCATTTTTTAATTAAGGTGAAATTCCCATCCAAGTACTAACCAGGCCTGACCTTGCTTAGCTTCTGAGATCGGGCGTGTTCTCATATGAGATCGGACACGTTCAGGGTGGTATGGCCGTAGCCTAAGGTGAAATTCTGATAACATAAAACTAATCGTTCTAAAGCATGCCTTTCTGTGGCTTTAGTAACTCACAATGCCATACAACCACCACCTCTAATCCAACTCCAAAGTCTTTCTGTTATTCAGAAGAAAGCCCCATCCCCATTAAGATTGGGTTGGAGGGCACTGGTTTAGTAGGGCGCATGCTGCAGCGAAAGCTGGAAGGTGATGGCGGGGAGAGAAAATGGCAGAGCAGGGCTCCCGGCTCCACCTGAACATGACCTGCTCTGGCCCCGGAGGGAAGGCCCTGCGGAAGACACAGCGATTAGGCCAGTGCTCCCACCCCCTCAAACTCCATCTCTTGGGAGCTGGGGACCCCCGCAGGGCCTGAACACAGCGGCTGCCCTCCTCGGCCCACACCAGCATACCAAGCTGACCGAAACGCCAACCCACCTCCCCTCCCCTCCTCTCAGCTGGTCCCTGGGAGGCCCCCACCAGATGGGAGCTGGCACGGGAAACTGGGCCACCTGTTCATGCACTCTGAGACCTTAGTGAGCCCAATCCACTTCTGTCTTAGAGGCCTGGCTTTGTCATCTGGTGGGTGATTCATCAGCCTGTGATGACAAGTTGAGGCCACTTGGTCTCAACAGTCTCAGCAGTGGCCAGTTGGTCACTGGACAGCCCCCGGCCAGGCGCTCAGTTCCTGCAGAGCTGATGGCACGCTAGGAGCCCTTCTCTGCTGGAGGCAGCCTGGCCTTGCTCAGCTCCTGAGGACCTCCCATAGAGCAACCTTCCTACCACGGACACCCCTAGTCCTGTGGGGTCTGGGGGATGGGGTCACCTGTCCCACGTGTGGATGCACACTTCACTGCAGCTCCGAACCAACAGCCTTGTGTCACCTAAACAATGCACCAAAGCAGTGCTGAACACGTCCGAGTACCCAGCAGTGATGCTGTCCCCAGAGCCACGGAGCCCCGCCGGCAGGACTGCTTCCTTCCTACTGGTGGGAGGTACCGGTGCATCTCGCTTGGGAGGAGGTGACTCGGCACGCGGGCACTGCCTCGAGGGGTAGGGGCCTGAGTCTTGGTTTGCCTCCTTCCAGCCTCCAGGGCACACATCTTCTCCCAAGGCTTGCCGCACGCCTGCCGCTTCTCACTCCTTGGCTCTGATGCTCACGCTGCTGCTGGACTGGACCACGGTGGCTGCCCAGACGGGTCAGTGCCTTTGAAATGGACCACAGTGGCTGTCCAGACAAGCCAGTCCCTTGGGATTATATTGTGTAGACAGCAGGAGAATGAATACAGCCCTGGGGAAAAGCCAAGATGCACGTGTTGGCCGAATCAATAGCCGCATCGCGTAACCCAGGATGATATTAACCAGCTCTGGCAGAGACACAGTCCTTCACAGAAGCGGCACTGGGGACCACAGCGTCACTGAGCCTCTGGTCGTCCACTGTGGTCTGCCATGACACATCCGGTTTCTGCAGGGGCCAGTGGTGAATTCAGCAGGGGTGTGATGAAGACCCCTATCCTGCATCCTTTAAGTCTCTGAAGATGGCTCTGGTCTCTGTCATTCCTCCAGAAAAGCAGTGTGGATCTGGATTTGCTGTCTTAGCCTGGATGGGGCGGGGAAAGGAGGATCAAGAAGGCTGTATTAGGGGCTGCCACGTGGTCCTTCCTAATACAGCTGCTCAGGCTCTGCAGCTCAAGGGACCGTCACAAAGGTTCTGCCAACTGCCGAGCCCCATATTTCATTCACAAGTTCAGGGAGACTGGGAAAATGAGCACCCAGGGGGTTCTGGATATGATAGGCTTTTTGTGAGATGAACCTAGTCCAGGCCTCGATTTATCACCTGATCCCTATGCATTCTTCCTCTACTAGAACCGTAAGGCCCTTGAATCCGTGAGGGTCAATGTCAATTTGGCTCCTATATCCAACAGCCCTCCATTGTGGCAGCCTCGGACACATGCCACTCAGCTCTCCCTTCAGGAAAGAAGCCACGGGACTTTCCCGGTGGTCTAGTAAGCTAAGACTCACACTCCCAACACAGGGGGCCCAGGTTCCATCCCTGGTCAGGGAACTAGGTCCCACATGTCACAGCTAAGAGCCTGCATGCTGCAACTAAGACCCAGTACAGCCAAATAAATAATTTAAAGAGAGAGAGAGAAGCAATACACGCACAGCCTCCACGTGCAGCCACAGTGTGGGAGCCAAGGCCAAGTCCTCCCCTGCCCGCTCAAGGTCAGGGACCACACACAGCAGGGCCAGCAGGGCCTGGCATCCTCTTCCCAGCGAGGGACTCCTCTAAAGGGCAACTTTGGGGCTCTGGCTCCCTCAGAGCTGCACTGTGGTTGGGGCAGTTCTCCAGAGTGCCTCCCCGAGAGCTTCATCACAAGCCTCAGGGACCCCACCACTTCCCCTTGGGGCCCTAGCTTCGGAGAGGAGACTTTCCTAGGCTGGAAACTCAGTCTTCTCTGAAATTCTGTTACAGTTGAGTCCCACGTCTGTCTTTCCCCAGCTGCCCTCGGGCTGAAGAGGTTTCCTTAAATTCTGCCAAAGAATCCTGATTTTGCTTTAAATGGGTGATCAGGGGCCTGAACTGTTGGGTTATTTCCTTCAAAGCATCAGTGGTCCCCAGCAACAGGCTCCCCACCCCATAGTCCACATGTTAACTCTCTGCCCCGCTGTCTCCCCAAGCACCAGGGATACTGCACAAGCCAGGGCGCCCCTTTCCACCTGAGTCCTGTCCGAAGTGTGGCCAAGTGTGGCAGGGACCGTCAGCTCTCCACCCTCCACCAGTGGCGGGGCCTCATCACATAGGCCAGCAAGGCATACAACGCAGCACCTCATCCTTGGAGTCAGCCTCTGAGGGCCACTCCGGTACCACCTGCCTTCAGGAGCAGGAAGCAGAGCCAGAGACCAGGTTTCAGGAGCAGGGATTTCCTAGAGGGAGCTTGTCAGGACCAGCCTGTCTGAGAGTAAGGGGCACAGGGTGGGGAAGAGGGAAGGCTATGTTCCAGCCTCGGCGGGCCTGATGCACAAATTGTACCCTTGTCTAGAGGTGAGGTACAGAAGGAAATGGCACCCCACTCCAGTGTTCTTGCCTGGAGAATCCCAGGGACAGTGGTGCCTGGTGGGCAGCCGTCTATGGGGTCGCACAGAGTCGGACACGACTGAAGCGACTCAGCAGCAGCAGCTAGAGGTGAGGGGACAGCCTCTCACGCTCTGTAGCAGTTAGCATTGGCTCTGGCCATCCCCTAACCTTCCAGGCATTGTAGCTCCGGCAGCTGAGGGCACTTCTCCCGGGAAGGGGGCAGGGGCACCAGCCCAGGAGAGGAGGTCTGGTCAGGACGCCGCAGCATCCACCAGAAGGACGGCCCTCTCTTCAGCCTCAGGCTGACTCACTAGGCAGGCACCACCACTTCAGGGTCTCCGGTGGAAGTCCGTTGCCCACCCAAGCTACAGGGGGCACAGACCAACCCCTCCAAGCGGATCTGGGGGTGCCTCTCCACAGCACCTTGAGATAAGGTGGGTGGGGGCACCACTGGCCACCCGGTTCTGTTCTGCAGAAAATCCCCTCAAACTCCCACTCCACTCACAGCCTCTCTGACCTCTTTGAGAAGCTGGACAGCCAGTGCTTATCTAGGAGTCCCAAAGCCAGTTATCCATGACCAACTCTGCAAGAATGGGCGACTTGTTGGCCTGTTACCTTAAATGGAGCCAGAAAGTCTGATGTTAACACCCCATTATCTTAGTGTGTGAGCTGCATCTGATTCCAGCTCTCCACTCCCCTATCCCTTATCGTCTGCATCTGGGCTCACCCCCCCACCCCCACCTCCA
>SJYC01046387.1:0-63689 GCA_006408675.1 Madoqua kirkii | reverse complement strand
GGCTGCTCAGTCGTGTCCGACCCTATGGACTGTAGCCCGCCAAGCTCCTCTGTCCATAGGGATTCTCAAGGCAAGAATACTGGAGTGGGTTGCCATTTCCTTCTCCAGGGGATCTTCCCGACCCAGGGATCGAACCTGCGTCTCTTATGTCTCCTGCCTTGGCAGGCGCGTTCTTTAGCACTAACGGCACCTGGACGACCCTAGACGCGCAGAATGGAAAGGGGAGGAGCGGTAAGTGGAGGAACCAAGCAGCTCCCACACGAGCATCAGGAGCCCCGGCCCAGCCCACCTCTGCCCACACAAGGGAGCGGATGGACCCACCTGGAGCCGAAACCTGCAGCCTCTGCCCACCCCCTGGACCCCTGGGGGAAACTTCCTGAACATGCCAAGAAAGAGAAACTTAAAATCCATGTGAGTTGTGCTTGCATTATTCCACGAAAAGAGGAAAGGAAGATCCAGGAAGGGGAGAGGCTGTCCCCGCTGCACAGTGGACTGGGGGGCACTGGTCCATCCCTCAGCAGTGAGAGAAGGGACATCCAGAAGTGGAGCTGAAAGGTGGGTCCTCCAACCTTCCCCTCCAGACACCCCTGCGGGCAGAAAGGAAGCAGCCTCCACAGTTACAAGATACATGTGCTTCTCAGTACTGAAAGGCTCTGGAGGAAACTACCCAGCTGTTAATAGAGGCTCCGGGGGAGGGGAGTGGCACAGAAGGGGCCGAAGACGGTTTTCACTTCTGTTTACACACTTCCCCAAAACTGTGGTGGGATCATGGGTGAACAGTCCACTTTCAGTTTGACCTCATTTTGTATTTTTCAAGTTAAAAAGCAATGGGACAGATAAACAACAAGGACTTACTGTATAGCATCAAGAATTATTCTCAATATCTTGTGTGTGTGTGTTAGCCACTCAAGTCATATCCAACTCTCTGCCACCCTATGGGCTGTAGCTTGCCAGGGTCTTCTGTTCAGGGGGCTCTCCCAGCAAGAGTACT
The DNA here is from genome assembly GCA_006408675.1 of Madoqua kirkii. Taxonomy (NCBI): domain Eukaryota; kingdom Metazoa; phylum Chordata; class Mammalia; order Artiodactyla; family Bovidae; genus Madoqua; species Madoqua kirkii. Next base: position 62,698 of record SJYC01046387.1, on the reverse strand, counting down.
GGAGTGGGTTGCCGTGCCCTCTTCCAGGGGATCTTCTCGACCCAGGGATCCAGCCTGCATCTCTTAGGTCTCCTGCAGTGGCAGGCAGGTTCTTCACCACTAGCGCCATCTGGGAAGCATATCTTGTGAAAAGCGAAAGTTGCTCAGTCGTGTCCAACTCTTTGTGACCCAATGAACTGTACAGTCCTTGGAATTCTCCAGGCTAGAATACTGGAGTGGGTAGCCCTTCCCTTCTCCAGGGGATCTTTCCAACCCAGGAATCAAACCAAGGTCTTCTGCATTGCAGGCAGGTTCTTTACCAACTAAGCTATCAAGGAAGCCCTGATATGAAACTATCAAGGAAACCATAATAGAAAAGAATCTGAAAAGATAGATATAAACATAGATATAACTGAACTACTTTGCTGTACACCTGAAATTAACACAACATTATAAATCAACTGATTCAAAAAAGTTTTTTTAAGAAAAGTAATTGGGCTCCAAAATCACTGCAGATGGTGATTGCAGCCATAAAATTAAAAGTTGCTTACTCCTTGGAAGGAAAGTTATGACCAACTAGATAGTATATTCAAAAGCAGAGACATTACTTTGCCAACTAAGGTCTGTCTAGTCAAGGCTATGGTTTTTCCAGTGGTCATGTATGGATATGAGAGTTGGACTGTGAAGAAGGCTGAGCGCCAAAGAATTGATGCTTTTGAACTGTGGTGTTGGAGAAGACTCTTGAGAGTCCCTTGGACTGCAAGGAGATCCAATCAGTCCATTCTGAAGGAGATCAGCCCTGGGATTTCTTTGGAAGGAATGATGCTAAAGCTGAAACTCCAGTACTTTGGCCACCTCATGCGAAGAGTTGACTCATTGGAAAAGCCTCTGATGCTGGCAGGGATTGGGGGCAGGAGAAAAGGGGACAACAGAGGATGAGATGGCTGAATGGCATCACTGACTCGATGGACGCGAGTCTGAGTGAACTCCGGGAGTTGGTGATGGACAGGGAGGCCTGGCGTGCTGTGATTCATGGGGTCGCAAAGAGTCGGACACGACTGAGTGACTGAACTGAACTGAACTGAATTGGATCATAAAGACAGAACTTATCATGATGGTTGCCGGGGGCTGGGGGAGAGGGGAGTGGTGAGTGAGTATCTAATAGGCACAGTTCCCGTTTTACAAGATAAAAAGGTTTGTGGGATGGATGATAGTAATGGTTGCACAACAATGTGAATGTATCTAGTAACCACCGAACTGTACACTTAAAATGGTTAAAAGGATAAGTTTTACGTTATGTGTATTTTATCAGAATTTTTTTTAAAAAAGGAGGAAAAAGTTGGAAACAATGGGACATGAATTGCCTCCTTAACACAGTAGTGCCAAAGACATGCTGAACCTGGACCTGACGGAGCCTTTGTTCAAGGGTCTGTGAGCTGGGGCCCCAAGTTTGTGTACGTATTGTCTACACTGCTGTCACGGTACAATACAGGTTTGAGGAACTGCGACAGAATCCAAGCAGCACACGAAGCCTGAAATATTCACCATCTGGTTTTTAACAGAGAGCGTTTGCTACCACCCCCATCCCCGCTCTAGATTCAACCACCAAATTACAGGAAACACAGGGCACAGAGGAACATGGCTAACAACGCCAGCGACACGCGACCAGCAAAGCCCAGACTGCAGGGAAACACAGGGCAAGCCACTAGCTTCTTCAGCATACAATGTGCAGCAACAACAGAAAACAGAGCGGGCCCGTGGGTGTGAAAAGGCCTGGGCAGTGACAGCTAATAGACATGGAAAGTCTTTCTCTCCAGTAAGACCTCGTTTTCCATGATAGCAAGTAAAGCGATATATCTAAAGCTGAAAACCAGGAATTAAAGTAAAACCACTTCATTGAGATGTGGTGATTTAAAAAAAGAGGAAGCATCTATGAGAAAGCTGAACGCCTCAGGAGAGGAGGTTGCAGGAATTAGAGAAATGAAGCCGAGAAATCATTTCTTTCAAAGTCCAGTGATGGTGTTTGACTTTAAGTATGTATATATTTAAACGAAATATTTAAATACAAATATTTACGTGAAAGAATAAGTTGAAAATTTTAAATGTAACGTACAGGTGAACAGTTTTGTTCTCTTGGAATAGAGTATGCCTTTCTAAACATGACTTGAACATCAGAAACAAGGACTCGCCTGATGGTCCAGCGGATAAGAATTCGTCCTCCGGTGCAGGGGACACAGATTCGATCCCTGGTCGGGGAACTAAGACCCTACGTGCTGCAGGGCAACTGCTGAGCCTGTGTGCCTCCATGAGGAGCCTGTGTGCTGCAGCAAATACCCACACAGCCAAATAAATAAATGTTATTTAAAGAGAAAATCAGAAACAATTATGCAAATGGTAGAGCTATTTGCATAAGAATCTAAAATGTCTTTCTGGGAAAAGCTATTTTGTGTATAAGGTTGCAAGATTCACCACAATCAGAAATGAAGATTTGCCAACAGATGCTGTGGACAAAGGGTTAACATCATGGTTAGGTTCTGTTGTTCTATGCAACAGAAACTGACTTTAGCTGATTTAAGCAGAAAAGGGGTGGATATTGAGTCCTGTACAGGCTCACTAGGAGGGCTGTCCTCCCAGACAGGAATGGCAATTGGGCTATAGCAGGTCAGGAAACAATCACATGCTGTCCCCCCATGTTGGGCATCAGCAGGGCCACGGGTCAGCTGCCACTGTTTCCATCCTTTGCAGAATTAAGTCTGCACAGTTCCACTCCTTCCCATCACTAGTCCAATTGCCTTTCTGAGAGGAGAGATTTGAGTGGCAGAGTCTCAATCACAGGCCTGCATCCTCGCTCCAAGGTGGGGGCTGGAAGGCGAGCTCCTGACATTTAGAGTTTTCACTGCAGAAATTAGGGGATATTCCCAAGGGAGGAAGAGGAATCAGATGTCAGGAAGACGAGAATAATGGTAGATGGGCACTACAATTCATGATACATCAGAATACTTTATACATCGTTATATAAAAGATGAAAACCTTGATAGAAAAAGAGGCAAAGTAACACAAAGAGGCAATTGACAAAACTGCAATTAGTCCATACATATATAAAAAGCTGCTTAGCCTCACTAACGTAGCAGTCACTGGTGGTCACCGACTCCAAATCAATTCCCGCCTTCTTCGTTGCTCACAAAACCCTGATGTTGTTCGGCTATCACCTCCACCTCCAGACAACTCAGAGGAGAGAGAGGACAATCCAGTTATGGTCAATGAGCTGTAGCAAGAGACTTCCAGGAAAGGTTTCCGAGTTAGCACAGGCTAGGTGCTATAACCAGAGAAAGCAACGGCACCCCACTCCATTATTCTTGCCTGGAAAATCCCATGGACGGAGGAGCCTGGTAGGCTGCAGTCCATGAGGTCGCTAAGAGTCGGACACGACTGAGCAACTTCACTTTGAATTTTCACTTTCATGCATTGGAGAAGGAAATGGCAACCCACTCCAGTGTTCTTGCCTGGAGAATCCCACGGACGAGGGAGCCTGGTGGGCTGCCGCCTATGGGGTCGCACAGAGTCAGGCACAACTGGGGCGACTTAGCAGCAGCAGCTGCTGCTGCTATAACAATCATGCTCCACATCCCTATAGCTGACACAGCCAAAGCCTACTTCTTGCTCATGCAAAGTCCACCACGGGCCTTCCTGGTTGGGTACTCCTCCGCCCGTGCAGTTCTGTCCTGCGGAGTGATTCAGACACCTAAGATCCTTCCATGGTGTAGTTTCACCATCCTGAAGCCATGCTCCCAGATTACTCCGCCTATGACTCCTGCTCACATTCCATTGGCTAGAACAGGTCACATGGTCACTAGGACCCACTCAGCTGCAGGGGATGCTGGGAACTGTAGTTTGTGTGCTGAAGAAAAGAAGCCATATTTAGGCACCCCAAGCACTGTCCTAGCCACTGTCCCTCTCTGGTCGTCATATATCCATTTGGCCCTCCCTCCCACATAAAGGGAGCTCCTGGATAGGGCCCTAGTCCTCCTCTCTCAGGAAAGCTCTCTCTCCACTACTCCTCACGGCCTCAGGGTCCTTCTGCCTTAACCTCCTTGCCCAGGACTGAAGTAGGGGTTGGGGGTCACGCCCACCTCGGGATCTGTGCAGCTTCTGCCGCTTTCTGCTCCTTCTGTGGAGGCCTGAGAATATTCCGTGCCCTCCCACAGCACGGCTCGGCGAAGGGTCCCACCAGCCCTCCGTCTACCGACCAGACACCCCGTGCTGCTTCGGGCGGACAGCCCCACTGGAGGGGGCTTCCCTCGCTCTCAGCGCCAAGAGAAAGGGCCTTAATGATACGGATGAGAACCACCAGGGAGATGTACACAGCACTCAGAAAGGAGACAGTCAGGATCTCAAAACAGACACACATGCACACACGCAATGTCCAGAATTAAAATTTAATAGAGGAAGTGAAAAAGGAAAGGTCCTCTGAGAGCAGAAGCTGTACTCTAAAAGATGAGATGGAAGGCTCGCTCCCAGTACAGAGCCAAGACGCAAAGAAACCAACGTACAAATAGAATCATCAGAGCCGGGATCCCAAAGTGCAAGTAACAGGGTTTCTAGAAGGAGAAAAATGACAAAAGGAGATGTGGTGATTGAAGAAATAGTCAAGTGGAAGAGAGACACGAATCTTGAGATTTGAAAGGGCTGCAGGCAGGAGGGATGAATAAAAAACACGCACTTAGACGCAGCCCGGTGAGACGTCTGAACTCCACAGATAAAGACTAAGCCTTCGGGGTTTCCAGACTGAAAAGTTCCTGACAGACAGAGAGGCAGGCTTCTCCTGTGGTCCCTGGAAGTGAGCGGGGAGGGATCCATCCACAAACTGGTGAGAGGCGGCAGCAGACAGGGAAAGAAAGCCTCCTTCACCACCGAGGAGGGGGACAGACCAGGAAGCGTTCTGACAAGTTGGAAATCAAAGAAGCCTTGAAAGAGTAGAAGACAGAGAAGGCAAAAAACGGCAGTGAGCACAAAGCTTGCTTACTGTCACATTTCAGGGGATGGTGCTGTGCCTGAGAGAGAGAATATAATTGTTCAGGAAGGATTTTTTGAAAGCCAGGGAACAAGCTATAAGAGAAATCTTAATAACAAATAGCCTGAGAGTGGAACCAAAATTTATAAATGACCAAATGCGGGCATGGAGGTGGTGTCAGTGACAAAGGAGCAAGAGAGGGAGAGTGAAGTGTCCCAGAAACTTCTTTTTGTGGGGTGTGGGCAGAGTGAGCAAGTAGAACATTAGTGAGTAGGGTATTTTTAATACTGAGAGAGCTTGGATGTGGCAAGAGGGAATTCTAGGTTCAAACAAGGTTATTTAGGATGGAAAGTTAACCACTAGTAGAATCCAGGAGCCCAGTGAAACTTCTAAATCGGGAGCAGAAGGGGTGGGGGAGAGCAGAAATAAAAACAAAATTGTTCAAGCCAGTGAAAGTGAAAAAAAGGAAACAGCAACAGAGTCGAGTAACCAGAAAAGTCCCAGCATTCCAAGCCCTCTAGAGCTCCTTGCTGACGGCTCGAAGGTGAAATGCATTTCCCAGCCTCCCTGGCAGCTCAGTTCTGCCTGTGACCTTGCTTCCACCATGCAGACGCAGCTGAGATGAGGGCCAAAGTGAGCCCAGGCCCCGCTTCTGTTTCAGACAAACAGGGAAACAGCAAGTCCTTAGAAAGAGACGTCAAAGCCCCCCAGATCCCTGTTCCAAGCTCCTTCCCACTTCCACCCAAGGGAAAATCTACTTCCTTCTCTCTCGGACAGAAGACAGGACGTTTGGACTTAGACTTAACGTCTTTGATTGAACATTGAGTAGGCGCCTACTGCATGCACCACACCACCAGGTGTGTCTTTCCCTCCCCTCCCCACTTTCTGTACAGAAAAGCCAGATCCAACCATTTGCTTGGGTTGCTTGTCCCCCTGTCACAGCGATGGCTCCCAGCAGGGTCCTGGGGCCTCTCAGGAAAGTTTGTGCCCTGCAGAGTCAGTCACTGTGATGAGATGTTGACCCAAACCAGGAGATGCCCATTCCATCCTGTAGACTGAAGCATTGGTACCAACCCAAACCCTTGCTATGGCCTGGTTGTGGGTGAGGGCACTTTTCTGCTCCTTGGCTTTGAGGTTGTCCATGTCAATGGCAGAAGTGACAGTTGGCCAGGTCCTGAGAGGTCTCACCCTCTGGTACCTCTGTCATAGAGATGCATGCCCGACTGGCCCACCAGCCCAAGAAGGATGAGAGGCATGTGAGGCTGACAGAGATGACCCTGCAGTAAATGCAAGGCCTGAGCAGCACAGCCCAGCTGGATTGGCCAAGCCAACCAATCCATAAAGTCATGAGAATAAGTCATTGTTCAAAGCCACTGGGTTTGAGGATGATTTGTTACATGGCAATAGCTGACCAATACATCCCGTCCCTCGAGGACTATGTGACCAGGGCCATGGGAGGCCATAACAGCTGTTTCAGCCCTTCAGAGAAAGGTGATATCAATGTGGAATAAGAATCTGGAAGCTTTGCAGAGAAGGTGGTCTCTATATTGACAGCCTGCTCTGTCAGGTACTGTGTGTAGACTCTCGTTTATCTTCATCACTGTCTCTGCAAGGTCCTGCTGGGGATGCTGAGCCTCTTCACTCCCACAAGACAACAGCCAGCTAGAGCTAAGCGGTGTGCCTGTCCCCTCCACGGACCCCCTCATCTAGTTCCCCATAGCCCCTTCCACTCCCTCATGCTTCCCACGGGGCCCCGGTCACTCTTCTAAGTACCTGCTCAGCCCTTTCTGGCAGTTTGAGATCCCTTCTCTGCCAGGTCACTGAGTCTCTACCAGCGCTGCAGTGAGTCACAATCTGTCTTTGCAGCAAGGGGACTGTTTCTGTGTTGAGAACTCACAACTCTCCAGGGGTATCAGTGCTCTCTGCAGAGAGCGGGGACAGCTGGAACTGTGGAGAAGGTGAAATGGTGAAGAGGCACCTGTGGAAGACAGCCAAGGGCAGATGGAGGGGACTCCAGGGGAGGAAGTGAGGTCCCAGGCCCTCAGAAGAGAGACAGATGTCCAGAGGCCAAGAGAAGCCTTGTCTCCAGAGGGCAGGACGCTGCAGACGCTGCTGAGGGGCTAAGAAGAGGACATTCCAGCAAAGACCCCACATCGGGCAGTAGGAGAGGGACCATGACCTCTGAGAAAACTGATTCTGCAGCATAATAAGCAAGGAGGCAGGCTGCAAAGGGTTTGGTTTTCTTGTTGTTTTTTAAGACCAGAAACCAGCTGCATGAAGACTGATTGGACAAGCTTCAGCTTTGTCTACACACTGACTGGTGTACACCTAGAGATACTGTCCTGAACACAGGTTCTCCACTCCCTCCAGAAATGCTCCTAAAACTGGATTTTTCCTCCATTTTTCCCCGGGTCACTCCATTCTGCTTTGTTCCATATTCTTTAGTACAAAAGAGGCTAATGTACATGAATAGAGTTGGGAGATTTCCCAGACTGAAAAAAAAACAAAACAGAAACACTTTGGTTTCCATAGCTGTGAAAGCTTTGCTCCCTAAATACCTGGTCCATCACCATTTTTCTAAACAAATCCCAGGAGAGCAAGCCAAAATGCCACCCAGACTTATCCGATTCTACTTCTGCCCGGATCCCCAGCCCTGATCAAGCAGGGCATGAGTGGAGCCAAAGGTCAGACAAGACACAGCGTTCCGTCCAGTTCAGTCTCTGTGCAGGGCCACACTCATATTCCTGAAGTCATCAAAATAACCTCAGAAAATGACACTTCATCAAATCTCCTCTCTTGTTCTCTCATGGGTTGTCTATGTCCCAGTCCACCCCGCTCTCTCTCCTCTCCTCTTCCTACCACCCCAAATCTCCCAAATCCACCAGGGCATCCCCCATCATCTCCTGGGGTCTCTTTCCCACCCTCTGCTTTGCATCAGAGGGTCCAGGAACTGATGTGGCAGGGATAAGCTTCATCTTGAAGGACAAGAGCAGAGAAGGTGACCCAGCCAGGACAGAAGTCCCTTCAGGAGGCAGGAGGACAGGGAGAACCGTCCAGCAGCACTCACACACAGGAGAATTCTGCTCTGTAACAAAAACAAACTCTCGTTGTTCCAGAGGGAGCGGCCTGAGGACTGAAGTCCTGTCCTGGTAATACCCCAGCCCAAGCAATATCAGTTAGGATGCCCTCAAGAGAGTGCGGAAATGTAACCCACAAGTCCAGAGGCAAAGTGTGCTCAGGTGAGCTAAAAGCACTTTCCTGGCTAAGATTCTACCTCCACTGCAGTGGGCATCAGTTCACTCCCTGGCCAGGGAACTAAGATTCCACATGCTGCAAGGCACAACCAGAAGTTTTTTTTTTTTAATTAAATTTTTTAAAAGCATGCTCTTTCAGTTTTCCTGCTGTCTTCCAAGGCGCTAGCTTCAACCTACCATCAGCCCCTCTGAGGGTCCTAGAGTGGCCACCAGCCGCAGCTGGGGCTGCCTGGATCCTGGATCCCAGTTGGTGGATCAGTAGGGTGCTGCTTAGCCAGGTCTTGGGGACAGGGTTTGGTGGAGCTGATCTGTAGCTTTCGCTAATTGCTTGGTGTAAATGCTCCCACCACAGTTGATTGCAAGCTACCAACTTGACAACATAATTGAGAAGAGATGCTCACAGTAGACTCTCGCAAGCCAGTCCTAACTGATGCATCCTTCCCTGGAAAATCCTCAGAGACAGAGAATGGGATCACATGGACTGGTTTAGACCCTGGCATGGGAGCAAGGTCACCTCCACCCAAAGCTTTTGGCAGCTGCACAGTGGGGGCTGGAAGAGGGAAGAGCAGATGTTGGGAGAGGCCACCATGATGGACACCTCTCACCTTCCCAGAATTCCCTTCCCAACACCCCACCCAGCCAGCATGTTGCGGCTTCCAGCAGGCCTCACCAAGGGTGGTGGTGGGCAGTGGCTGATTTCTGGTTTGCGGGACAATTAAGTCGTGAGACAAGCAGACCAAAGACCTCAGGGATAACCAAGGACAACAAAAGTCAATATCCCATGAAAGTTCCAGGAATTGTGGCACATATCTTCATCACGGCTGCATGGAGACAGGTTCCCTGCTGGTCGGTAGAGACAGCCATTGCCCAGTGCAATCAGCCTGGTGACGTCCAGGCCAGAGGAGGCAACTGGGACCCCTTCACTCTCAGTCTGCAGGTTCTGGGTCTTTTGGCCTGTCTCTGAACCCACTGCAGGTGCAGAAAGGTTTGAAGCCGGTATCCCAACCACCTCTGTCATGATTTATGACCATATTGTCAGGCGGCTCATTTTTCTTTAAGCTGTGTCCGTGACACTGGGAAGCCTGTTAGAAAAATGGCTTGATGAGACGTCGACAGCCCAGCTCTAATACGGCCGCCCAAGCTGGAGGTTCCGGCACACGGCGGGGGCTGAGCCTACAGACCTGAAGCCCCCCTCCAGCACCCGCTTCCTGGCCAGAGCGCGTGATGGGCTGGAAATGATCCTTCCCACATCATCTGTGCAGAAACCTGTTTTTCTTTGCTGCCAGCAGAGCTAATTGCTGAGTTAATTGGCAATGTGTTGTTAGGTGAAAAAGAGCGAGTTACAAAACCGTATTTCAAGTTTGACATTCTTGAGGGAAGGGAAATATATATGGGTCTGTGAGAGTGTGTGTCTGTGTGCGTTTGTTGCAGGAGTGTCTGTGTGAATATAAATGGACATAAGAAACAAGAACAAAGCCGGGGTTCTCACTAGGGGCGATTTCATCCCCCAGGAGACATTTGATAATGTCGAGACATTTTGGTTGTCATTCTGGCTGGAGGGGTGTCACTGACTTCTAATGAGTGGGGCCCAGGGATGGCTGAACATCCTGCAGTGCACAGAACAGGCCCACAACAGAGATGTCAACAGTGCCGAGGCTGGGGGAACCTGACATGGAGCAGTGGTTCTCAAAGTGGGATCCTCGGAACAGGCAGGATCACCTGGGAAATGCAGATTCTTGGCCCCACCCCCCCGACCTCCTGAGGCAAACACTCTGGGGTGGGCCCAGGCCATCTGCCTCTTCACAAGCCCTCCTAGTCATGCAGGTACACTCTCCAGCTTGAGAACCACTGGCCTGAAGAGATACGTGTTTTATCTCTGGATGAGGGAACACGTTCTATGTCTTTTCCAAAATCTCTATATTTAGGTAGGTATTGCCTTTGTGACCAGGCAAACTATAATCTAAGGGCTTAATTAATCAGCAATGCTAAGGCTTTCTTGCTACGGGAGGAGAGGACTGGGGGGGTGGGGGGTGGGGTCCAAGAAGTGAAAGTGAAAGTGTTAGTTGCTCAGTCATGTCCACCTGTTTATGACCCCATGGACTGTAGTCTGCCAGGCTCCTCTGTTCATGGAATTCTCCAGGCAAGAACACTGGAGTAGGTTGCCATTTCCTTCTCCTGGGGATCTTTCCAACCCAGAGAGCAAATCCTGAGCCTCCTGCATTGTAGGCAGATTCTTTATTGTCTGAGCCACCAGGGCAGCCAAGATCGGATAGGAACTCCTGGCTCAGTTTAACAAATAGACTGTGCCACCTTGAATGAGCAGGTGCCCCAAGCCTCCGCTTCCTCATCTGGAAAATGGGTGTGAGATGGTCGCTCTCTCTCAAGCTTATTGCAGGGAATGAGATAAAATATCTCAGGCAAAAGCATCCAGAATTGTTCCAGGTTAGTGGGAGGTGACCAGCAGTTCCCTGCCCCTGGCAAGGTGTAAACAGTAGGAGGCTAGGGACAAAAGGGGTCCCTGAGAAGAGGGGGAGCCCCTACACCCTTCGTTGAGGGCAGGGTCTCTGAATGGAGGTCAGCAGGTTTTTGTTCTGTATTTTGGGCTCCCAAGTCCAGGGAGGAAAGCAGGCATTAGCTCTCTTACCTCTGCAGGACACTGATTGGACCAAAGCTGACATTACCTGCAAACAGTTTCTTTCTGTAAAAATCTAGACACAGGGAGATTATCTGGAAGTCCTGGAGGGGTGGGGGAAGAAGCAAAGACCCCAGAGCTGGGGAAGGGAGCATCCCCAGGTCCTCTGAGAAGTGGGCTCCCGGAGGCCCTGACTCCCAGAACCCAAGGAAGGGGGTGGCTGTGGTGTCCACAGAGAGCCTGGACCCTGACACCACGGAGCCACAGAAATACAGGACTCCAGGAGACCACTGAGCATGGCAAAATGCATCTCCATGGTGAGCGTGCAGGCCGGAGACTGGTCCTGAAAGCTGCCAGCAGTGCGAAGTGCCTGTGGCAGGGTTTGGAAAGGAGGAGCCACGGGGGCTGTGGCTGCACTCGCTCCCACGCTCTGCCAACTTCACTGGATGTAAAGAAAGCTCTGAGAGAGGACACCAGCTTAACTTGTGACATCCGATTCTTCCAAGTCTCCGCACACTCCATCTTCTGATGTGCATGTTCAGGGGGTTTTCTCTGGGGCGGGTGCCTTCTCCAGAGCCCAGTTTCTGCAGTTTGGGTGGGTTTTCCACAGCCCCACTTTTGCAGCACACGACAGCCAGCAGCCTCCAGGAGCCATCAGTTTCCACTGGCATCCACCCCAGGGGGGTTCTGTAGTGGACTGTGACACTCCCTGGGGACAGCTTCCCACAGCCCCCAAGAGAGCCTGTGTGCTCTGCTGTGCTTAGTTGCTCAGTTGTGTCCGACTCTTTGTGACCCCATGGACTGTAACTCACCAGGCTCCTCTGTCCATGGGGATTCTCCAGGCAAGAATACTGGAGAGGGTTGCCACGCCCTCCTCCAGGGGATCTTCGCAACCCAGGGATCGAACCCAGATCTCCTGCATTGAGGCAGATTCTTTACTGTCTGAGCCACCAGGGAGCATAATTCCAGCAAATTCCGAGGTGGGTTTCCAGTGAGTCCCACTGGCATGGCACCACAGCAACTTCTCTGCCAGGGCAGCGCCTCTCCAACAAGGTCCAGACCTTGGTCCTCAGCTGGGGTAGGGGAAGTGAGTCTTCCCCCTCGGGTACCCAAGCCCCTCTGAGGAATGAATACTTGTGCCCACTTGACAGATGACAGCAAGACTCGAGAGGCAGCTGCCCCATCTAAGGCCATACACGGGGCAGCCTGAGCCCGTAATCCCCAGGCCGTACAGTCTCCAGCCTCAAGGAGGTGATGCTTCACACCCAGCTCTTCCCATACGACCTCCTGAAGCCCCTCACCCACCAGCATCACAGGGGGCTCCCAGTGTCCCCAGCCCCTCCCAGGAACATGTCCCTTGCAGGGACATGAAGACAAGAGGAAAGAGCTCCAGAGCACCCCATACCACAGAGGGTGCTTCCCAGAAGAGGAGAACCAGCAAGGGGGCCGAGGTCTGGGCGTCAGAAGACAGGTGTCTACCATTTGCAACAGGGAACAAGGACTAGAAGGTCATGGAAGCAGCAGAAATTTCCAGGAAGCCAGCATAAGCAGCCCAAGGAGAGATTGCCCGCAGCAGGCTCAGGATCCCCGCAGAGGGCGGAGACCACGTTGTCCTAAAGTGAACCAGGCCACGCAGGACAGGAACCTCCCTGGGCCACCCCGGACTGCTCCCTCCTCATTCGAAAGCCGGGACGGTGCGCCCACTGTGGTGGAGGATGTCCCCTCCTCCGGCCTCGGGAGCCCGTTAGTGCTTGCGACACGGCTTCAGTGGCCGCCTGTGCTTCTGGTGATGAGGACATCGCGTTTAGGGACATTTCCTCCATGGAGCCACTGAGCTGGGTGCTCTCAGGTACTATTGTAGAGCCCGTGAAGTCTGTCCAGTGCTGAGGAAGCTGTCAAGGATGCAGGCCCAGCTCCACCACCCAACACTTTTACTTGTGTGATCGCGCTCAGGCTGGGTCCACCGTGGCAGCGCCCGCCTCCCCTCACACCCCACACACGCTGGTACCTGTCTGAGCCACGATCAGAACTCGGGCACCACCCCGGGGTTGTCACAAGCGGACCCTTTATACACATTAATGATCAACTGAAAAATCCAGATACACACAGTTAGAGGTGAATAGGAACACCCATCACCAGACCAGCTCCCAGCGGAGGGGATCTTGACAAAGGCAGCCGTAGGCAGCAGGGAGTGCTTTAAGTGACCTTGGACAGGTGACCTGACCTTGCAGGGCTTCCATTCCTACTTCGGTAAAGGAGGGCAAAGACAGCGCCCCTGCAGGGAGTTCTTGGGAAGATTCGTGAGATTACGCGTCTGCAGCTAAGCCTGGGGAGCTTCAGTCCATAGGCTTGCCTGAACCTGCTAAGCACGCACAGCACAGCTCTGACCCCATGAGGGAAACGTGGGTGACGTGGGGGCTCCTGGCAGCTCTTGGAAAGAGACCACCTCACCTCCAGCGATCACTTGTCACCAGACACTGCGTCTGGTGTCAGATGTCCCTGACATTGCTTTTTTTTTTTTTTTTTTTTTGGAAAGGAGGAGCCACGGGGGCTGTGGCTGCACTCGCTCCCACGCTCTGCCAACTTCACTGGATGTAAAGAAAGCTCTGAGAGAGGACACCAGCTTAAGCTTGTGACATCCGATTCTTCCAAGTCTCCGCACACTCCATCTTCTGATGTGCATGTTCAGGGGGTTTTCTCTGGGGCGGGTGCCTTCTCCAGAGCCCAGTTTCTGCAGTTTGGGTGGGTTTTCCACAGCCCCACTTTTGCAGCACACGACAGCCAGCAGCCTCCAGGAGCCATCAGTTTCCACTGGCATCCACCCCAGGGGGGTTCTGTAGTGGACTGTGACACTCCCTGGGGACAGCTTCCCACAGCCCCCAAGAGAGCCTGTGTGCTCTGCTGTGCTTAGTTGCTCAGTTGTGTCCGACTCTTTGTGACCCCATGGACTGTAACTCACCAGGCTCCTCTGTCCATGGGGATTCTCCAGGCAAGAATACTGGAGAGGGTTGCCACGCCCTCCTCCAGGGGATCTTCGCAACCCAGGGATCGAACCCAGATCTCCTGCATTGAGGCAGATTCTTTACTGTCTGAGCCACCAGGGAGCATAATTCCAGCAAATTCCGAGGTGGGTTTCCAGTGAGTCCCACTGGCATGGCACCACAGCAACTTCTCTGCCAGGGCAGCGCCTCTCCAACAAGGTCCAGACCTTGGTCCTCAGCTGGGGTAGGGGAAGTGAGTCTTCCCCCTCGGGTACCCAAGCCCCTCTGAGGAATGAATACTTGTGCCCACTTGACAGATGACAGCAAGACTCGAGAGGCAGCTGCCCCATCTAAGGCCATACACGGGGCAGCCTGAGCCCGTAATCCCCAGGCCGTATAGTCTCCAGCCTCAAGGAGGTGATGCTTCACACCCAGCTCTTCCCATACGACCTCCTGAAGCCCCTCACCCACCAGCATCACAGGGGGCTCCCAGTGTCCCCAGCCCCTCCCAGGAACATGTCCCTTGCAGGGACATGAAGACAAGAGGAAAGAGCTCCAGAGCACCCCATACCACAGAGGGTGCTTCCCAGAAGAGGAGAACCAGCAAGGGGGCCGAGGTCTGGGCGTCAGAAGACAGGTGTCTACCATTTGCAACAGGGAACAAGGACTAGGAAGGTCATGGAAGCAGCAGAAATTTCCAGGAAGCCAGCATAAGCAGCCCAAGGAGAGATTGCCCGCAGCAGGCTCAGGATCCCCGCAGAGGGCGGAGACCACGTTGTCCTAAAGTGAACCAGGCCACGCAGGACAGGAACCTCCCTGGGCCACCCCGGACTGCTCCCTCCTCATTCGAAAGCCGGGACGGTGCGCCCACTGTGGTGGAGGATGTCCCCTCCTCTGGCCTCGGGAGCCCGTTAGTGCTTGCGACACGGCTTCAGTGGCCGCCTGTGCTTCTGGTGATGAGGACATCGCGTTTAGGGACATTTCCTCCATGGAGCCACTGAGCTGGGTGCTCTCAGGTACTATTGTAGAGCCCGTGAAGTCTGTCCAGTGCTGAGGAAGCTGTCAAGGATGCAGGCCCAGCTCCACCACCCAACACTTTTACTTGTGTGATCGCGCTCAGGCTGGGTCCACCGTGGCAGCGCCCGCCTCCCCTCACACCCCACACACGCTGGTACCTGTCTGAGCCACGATCAGAACTCGGGCACCACCCCGGGGTTGTCACAAGCGGACCCTTTATACACATTAATGATCAACTGAAAAATCCAGATACACACAGTTAGAGGTGAATAGGAACACCCATCACCAGACCAGCTCCCAGCGGAGGGGATCTTGACAAAGGCAGCCGTAGGCAGCAGGGAGTGCTTTAAGTGACCTTGGACAGGTGACCTGACCTTGCAGGGCTTCCATTCCTACTTCGGTAAAGGAGGGCAAAGACAGCGCCCCTGCAGGGAGTTCTTGGGAAGATTCGTGAGATTACGCGTCTGCAGCTAAGCCTGGGGAGCTTCAGTCCATAGGCTTGCCTGAACCTGCTAAGCACGCACAGCACAGCTCTGACCCCATGAGGGAAACGTGGGTGACGTGGGGGCTCCTGGCAGCTCTTGGAAAGAGACCACCTCACCTCCAGCGATCACTTGTCACCAGACACTGCGTCTGGTGTCAGATGTCCCTGACATTTTTTTTTTTTTTTTTTTTTCCTGGTGAATTTGAGACTCAGACCTCCCATCCCTCCACTCCTGGACTAGGCTGGGCCCTCAGTCTCGAATCCTTGAAGATGAAGTCCCAGGGTGCACTCTGAGCAGAGACACCCTTGTCCCCCGAGCCCCAGGGAAGACAACTTTCCATGTACCCCTCACCTAAACTAGGCTCTCCCCATGGCCTGAGGAGATCTGGAGGTAAGGAGGGAGCTTTGAGAAGAAAGGGAGGGTTTATGAGAGGCAGCCAGGACCCAGGGGAGGGAGCAGCCCCCCAAAGGCTCTCCAAGCCTCATCTCCTCTCTTGGGGATCCACTTTGATGCTGTGCAAGTGTCTGAGCTGGCTTCGACGGTGACAGCATCTGGCTTTTAGCAGGGCAAAGAAATAATAATCCTCAGAGGACCTGATGGTTACCTTGTGGTTTCCTTGGAAACCGAGTCCCCTGCTCACCTTCCCTCGGCTTTTTCTTCCCCCTCTGCCGCCTTGATCTGGGCCATGAATTCAAGAAGGGCCAGGTGGCTGCTGTAAAAAAAAAAAAAAAGTGACCTTCCACCAATCTAGAGAAAAGAACCCCACAATTTCCCTGTCTTTCATGTAGGCTCCATACTTCAGGGTCACCAAGGAACGCTAGCTGCTGAAGGAAAGAATTCCTGCAAATAAATTTGGGACAAATGGTAGAATTAGAAAAGCACCTTTCCATAACTTCCAATAAAATACTGAAATCAGGCAGTAATCATCAATAGTTGAAACATTTTGAGGATAAGTCAGTGGGCATTCCGGTCAATAACAAGCCGTCCAAAGCACTGTGGCCGACAAGAGCCATTCCATAGGCTGTCTCTCGGTCAGAGGGGACCCGGCTCAGCTGTGTGGGGCTCACTCAGGGGCTCTCAGACATTTGGGGTCAGATGGAGACTGGAACTGGAGTCATCTAGTCCTCATCTTTATCCATCTTATGGTCTAATACCTCAGCTGAGATAATGCTGCCAAAATCTTGGCCCTCTGTACCAATGCCAAAAAGAAATACGGAGACATGAGTTTTGGAGGAGAGAGAAAGAGTATCTTTATTTCTTTGCCAGACAAAGAGGTAACACAGCAGGCTATTACCTCAGAAACTGTGCCCCCATGGAGGAAGCAGTGAGGAGTTTTACACTGTTCAAGGAGCAGGATGTGATCAGTTCATGGACAATTTTCAGATTGGTTGGCATCACGGTGAAGTTTCAAGCTTCATCAGCTTTCTGGTTTCAGCCAGTCTAAGGTCTGTGTTCCTGTGGTCAGCAGTTGCCATTTGGAGGGGGTCTGCTTCCTGTAAAAACAGCTTAGGTATATGTGTCAGGCCTTTGTCTTTATCTTTCAGGGAACTGTGAATTCGGTGATTGTGCTGTGTGGCAGATTTATAGTGTAAAGTTGTTACCAGTTCCCCAGACCAACAACTATTCTTCGTTTCTGTGTCTTCACATTTTCCAGTCATTAACTCATGAGACAGTATTCTACTTCAAAAGACAAGGACACAGGGGCTTGTTCACGGTTCCAAAGACAAGAACAGTGGGGCTGGTGGGGCATCCCTCTCATCCACGTGGCTAGCTTGGGCTTCCTCCCAGCATGGCAGACTCAGGGCAGCCAAGCTTCTCGCGTGGCAGCCGGCTGCCCCCAGAGTGAGGTTCTAAAGACTAAGGGGGAAACCCCGAGACTTCCTCGGAAATCACGGTGTCATTCTCTCCGCATCCTAGGGTCGATGACAAGGCTTAGAGCCAGCCAGATTTGAGGACTACAAAAAGATGTGAACACTGGGAGTCAGTTGGGTGGGGGAGCATCGTTGGAGACCAGCTGCCAAATGAGGAGCTTTACCATGGAGGGGACGACTGTCCCCCTCGGAACCTACGAATCATTTTTAGCATCACTGAAAGGGACAGGCTGATGCGCGTGCCTCCTGATGTGGGGCAGTGGAAACCCCAGCCCCACTGTGGAGTGTTGGTTGAGCCCAATTCTAATTGAGACCTTATTTCCCAGAAGTGCAGAGGTAAAGAGGTAGCAATATCATGAGGGAGCAAAGGGGAATTCGAGATATGGAGCAATCCTCACGGATTGATTTGTAGACTAGGCTTCTACAATAAGTCAATAGCATTAAATTAAAAGAGAGAAGGGAGAGAACCAGCCTTAGAATGGAAAGACTTTAAGAATCTTAGGGGCTTCACGGGTGGCTCAGTGATAAAGAATCTGCCTGCCAATGCAGGAGACACAGGTTTGATCCCTGATCCAGGAAGATCCTGCTGTGGGATGCCGTGGAGAAACTGAGCTCCTGCATCACAACGATTGAGCCTGTGCTGTAGAACCTGGGAGCCACAACTAATGAAGCCTGCACACGCTACAGCCCATGGGTCACAACAAGAGAAACACTGCAATGAGAAGGCCACTCACCACAACCAGGGAAAAGCCCGAGCAACGATGAAGACCCAGCACAGCCAGCAGTAAATCAATAAATACAATCTTTTTTTTTTTTTTTTTTAAGAACCAGAAAGACAAAACCGTGCATACAGGGCTCTTCTGGATCCGGAATCCAAACAGATCAACCATAATATAAATAGACACTTTTGAGCCAAGCAGAGAAATTTGATTATAGACTGGGTTAAATGATCCCAAGGGGTTATTATTCCTTTTGTTAGGTATGATCATGGTTTTTGTGGTTATATAAGAATGTATGTGTCTGTGTGTGTTAAAACAATACATAGAAGTGAAGTCACATTATGACTGAGGTTTTATTTTAAGTACTTCAACAGAAAGAGAGAGAGAGGAGTAAGCAGATGAAGTAAATGTGGCAAAAGCTTGCTAATGAGCCACTCTAGCTGGGGATGGGCATATGGGGCTTTATTGTACTATGGTTTCCACTTGTGTGTACGTTGGAAATAGCTCAGAATAAAAAGGAGAGTTTAAAGGGGAGCCATTGAGAGGGAGCCTTTTATCCCCGCTGCTCCTGACAGCGCGGCCTCTCACGGAAATCATTTGTCACAGTAAAAGCTCGGCTGCCCAGATCTCGTCAGGAACACAGGCAGCCTTTCAAAGTCACCTTTCGCAGAGTCAGAGGCCGAGTTTCTGAGCTCCTGCCTTCGCCTCTCTTATTGTTCAAGGAGGCTCTGCTCAGCCAGACAGCAGATTTTACTCCTAAGGAACAGCGGGGTCCCCCCAGCATGGCCTGTCCCCAGTGTTCTGTCCCCACTGTGGGGGGCGGGGGGCGGGGAGTGACACGGGCACCACATGGATCCTGCAGGCCACACGCAGCATCAGGGAAGAAGGTCAAATACTTGGCACGTGCAAGCTCGTGTGTACACGTCCTTCCCAACACACACGACCAGGAGGCCGGAGGGTGTGGGGAGACACTCAGTGGGAACTCACTAGAAGGGGCCAGTCCTTCCTCAGGCTGGGAGATGCTTCTTCCTCTGTTAAAAGAGGGGTATGGACTTCCCTGGTGGCCCAGTGGATAAGAATCTGCCTGCTGGTACAGGAGACGCAGGTTCGATCCCTGGTCTGCGAGGATCCCACATGCCATGGGAAAACTAAGCCCGTGTGCCACAGCTGCCAAGCCTGGGCTCTAGGGCCTTCACACCCCAACTACAGAGCCCACGCGCTGAAGCTTCTGGAGCCTGTGCTCTGAAACAAGAGAAGCCACCACAATGAGAAGCCCATGCACCACAAGGAAGAGTAGCCCCCGCTCGCCGAAACAAGAGAAAGCCTGCAAGCGGCAACAAAAACTCAGATGACACAGATAAATTCCTACAGAGACACACACTACCAAAACCAGCTCAGGAAGAAACAGAAAACCTAAATACACTGACAGCAAGTAAAGACGTTGACTCAGAAAGCTATCCTCAGATTTCTCTGGTGGCTCATTGGTAAAGAATCCACCTGCCAAGGAAGGGAACGTGAGTTCGATCCCTGGTCCGGGAAGATCCCACATGCTGCAGAGTAGCTAAGCCCTTCCTTGTGCCACAGCTCCTGAGCCTGTGCTCTAGGGCCTGGGCTGAGGTCCACTCGCCCTAGACAGAGCCTGCGCTCTGTAACGAGAAAAGCCAGGCAACGAGAAGCCTGCACACCACAACCGGATAAAGAAAGGCAGTACAGCAGCAAAAACAAATCATTTCTTTTTAATTCAACAAACTAGGAATAAAAGGGAATTCTCACAGCTGAACAAAAGGTATCTAGGAAAGTCTCTCAGCAAACATCATACTCACTGTTTTTCATAAGATCAGAAACAAAACAAGGATGTCTGCTCTCAACATTTCCATTCCATGTTACTGGAGCTCTAGCCAGGACAACTGGCAAGACAATCAAACGAAAGATGTTTATACTGCAGAGAAAGAAAACTATTTCTGTTTGATGATGACATGACCTTGTATATAAAAAATCCTAAGAAATCCACTAAAAAGCTGTTAGAACCAATAAACAAGTTCAGCAAAGTGCAGACTACGTGATCACCAACAAAAATCAATAGCACTTCTATACATTTTCAATTAACAATCCAAAAGTGAAACTTACCCAGGAATTTACAATAGCATCAAGCAGAATAAAGTATTTCATAATAAATTTAGGAAATGAAGTATAAACATATACTCTGGAAACTGCAGAATATTATTGAAAGAAATTAAAGAACTGAGTAAACGGAAAGACACCCATGTTCATGGACTGGAATATTTAACATTGTCAAAATGACAATACTCTCCAAGTTGACCTACAGAGTCAATGCTATCTCTATCAAATTCCAACCTGTATATTTGCAAAAATCAAAAGTTGATTTTAAAATTACTATGGAAACTAAAGGGACTCAGAATAGCCAAAACAACTCTCAGAAAGAAGACAAAAATGAGAGAACTCACACTTCTTAGTGTCAAAACTCACTGCAAAGTAACAGTATTCAGGACAGCACACTGTCATAAGGATAGACATAAGAGCGATGGAACAGAATTGAGAGTCCAGAAATAAATCCTCACATTTATGGCCAGTGGATTTTCAACAAGGATGCCAGTACAATTCAGTAAGAAAAAAAATTGTCATCTCAACAATGGTGCTGGGACCACTGGATATCCACATGCAAAAGAATTACATCATAGACCAAAGTTTATTCAAAATGGATCGAAGACCTAAATGTAAGCACTAAAACTATTAAACACTTAGAAGAAGACATATAGTCTCATAACATTTTAAAAAATGATCTTGTTTACTTATTTTTGGCTGTGCTCGGTCCTCATTGCCACATAGGCTTTTCCTTAGTTGCAAAAAGTGGGGAGCCCCTCGCTAGTTACGGTGCATGGGCTTCTCACTGCAGCAGCTCCTCTTGTTGCAGTGTGCAGGCGCCGGGGCTCGTGGACCTTAGCAGTTGCAGCTTGTGGACTTCAGCAGCTGAGGCTTTCAGGCTCAAGAGCACAGGCTCAATAACTGTGGTGCACAGGCTTAGTTGCTTGCTCCACGGCATGTGGGGTCTTCCTGGATTAGGGATCAAATCCGTGTTTCCTGCACTGGCAGGAGGATTCTTTACCACTGAGCCACCAGGGAAGCCCTCTGATAACATTTTCATAAAAAAAGAAGAAGAAAACACAAGCATAAGTCTTCATGACCCCAGGTTCAGTTCAGTTCAGTCGCTCAGTCGTGTCCGACTCTTTGCGACCCCATGAATCGCAGCTCGCCAGGCCTCCCTGTCCATCACCAACTCCTGGAGTTCACTCAGACTCAGTCCATCGAGTCTGTGATGCCATCCAGCCATCTCATCCTCTGTCGTCCCCTTCTCCTCCTGCCCTCAATTCTTCCCAGCATCAGGGTCTTTTCCAATGAGTCAACTCTTTGCATGAAATGGCCAAAGTACTGGAGTTTCAGCTTTAGCATCATTCCTTCCAAAGAAATCCCAGGGCTGATCTCCTTCAGAATGGACTGGTTGGATCTCCTTGCAGTCCAAGGGACTCTCAAGAGTCTTCTCCAACACCACAATTCAAAAGCATTAATTCTTTGGGGCTCAGCCTTCTTTACAGTTCAACTCTCACATCCATATATGACTACCGGAAAAACCATAGCCTTGACTACATGGAACATCCATTTCTGCTTTATTGACTATGCCAAAGCCTTTGACTGTGTAGATCACAATAAACTGTGGAAAATTCTGAGAGAGATGGGAATACCAGACCACCTGACCTGCCTCTTGAGAAATCTGTATGCAGGTCAGGAAGCAGCAGTTAGAACTGGACATGGACCAACAGACTGGTTCCAAATAGGAAAAGGAGTACATCAAGGCTGTGTATTGTCACCCTGCTTATTTAACTTATATGCAGAGTACATCATGAGAAACGCTGGACTGGAAGAAACACAAGCTGGCATCAAGATTGCCAGGAGAAATATTAATAACCTCAGATATGCAGATGACACCACCCTTATGGCAGAAAGTGAAGAGGAACTCAAAAGTCTCTTGATGAAAGGGAAAGAGGAGAGTGAAAAAGTTGGCTTAAAGCTTAACATTCAGAAAATGAAGATCATGGCATCCGGTCCCATCACTTTATGGCAAATAGACGGGGAAACAGTGGAAACAATGTCAGACTTTATTTTGGGGGGGCTCCAAAATCACTGCAGATGGTGACTGCAGCCATGAAATTAAAAGACGCTTACTCCTTGGAAGGAAAGTTATGACCAACCTAGATAGCATACTTAAAAGCAGAGACATTACTTTGCCGACCCCAGGTTAGGCAATGATTTTTTGATATGACACAAAATTACAAGCTACAAAAGAGAAAAGGCAGATACATTAGACATAATCAAAATTAAAACCATTTGTGCTTCAGAGAATGCCATCTAAGAAGTAAAAAGACTGTCCACATAATAGAAAAACATAAGAAAATGTTTGCAGATCATATATTCCATGAAGGGCTGGCCAGGATATATAAAGAACTCTTACAACTTAATAATAAAAAGACAAGTAACCCAATTTAAAAATGGGCAAAGGGGCTCAATGTACATTTCTCCAAAGACTATATTCAAATGGCCAGCAAACATGAAAAAAATACTCTCAACATTACCAGTCATTAAGAAAACACTACTAAAATCACCATAAGATACTATTTCACCCCCACTAGGAGGACTTATAAAAATAATAATAACAATAACAGTGTTGGCAAAGATATGGAGAAATCGGAACCTTTGTACTCCGCTGGTAGATATGTAAAATGATGCAGCCAATAAGGAAATCTGGAAGTTTCTCAAAAGGTTAAACATAGAGTTACTGTGCATGCGTGTGTGCCAAGTCATCTTCAGTCATGTCCGATTCTTTGCAAGCCTACAGGCTGCAGCCTGCCAGGCTCGTCTGTCCACGGGATTCTCCAGGCAAGAAAACTGGAGGAGGTTGCCATGCCCTCCTCCAGGGGAATCTTCCCCACCCAGGGATTACATTTCTTGTGTCTCCTGCATTAGAAGGCATGTTATTTACTGCTAGCTTCACCTGGGAAGCTCATAGAGTTACCGTGTATGTATGTGAAATTTACTCAGTCATGTCCAACTCTTTGCAACCCCGTGGACTATACAGTCCGTGGAATTCTCCAAGCCAGAATACTGGAGTAGGTAGCCTTTCCCTTCTCCAGGGGATCTTCCCCACCCAGGGATCGCATTTCTTGTGTCTCCTGCATTAGCAGGAGTGTTATTTACCACCAGCTCCACCTGGGAAGCTCACGGAGCTGCCATATAATCCAGCAACGATTTTTCTCAGGATACCCAAGAGAAATGAATGCATCCACACTAATTAGCTTCCATTCAAAGGGAAGCATCATCTGACCTGCCCAGATTCTAAGTTACAGCCTCACCTCAGGCAGGCCAAACCCTTCAATGGTCAGAGATCTAACAGGACTTGGAGCTGCAACTGGGAAAAGACTGGCAACTCCAAGAATGTTCCAGGTCTTTTATCCTTGGCTTCCAGAGAACAGCATCCATCCTTCGAGACACAATTCTTTGCTCAGGAGTCATTAACCTCACAGCCTCTTCCAGAAACGGATCTCTCTCTTCCTTCCATCACCACTAAACCTGCCTGTCTTCCTGTACAATCTTTCCTTGTGCTTGGCACTTGGTATCTATTTTCTCATGTTCTCCTACACTAACCCTGGGAGGTTAGTGTTTTTATAGATCCACAGATCTTGCTCCAAAAGCCCTGAGGCCAGAAGGATTGCAGAAATCAGATTTCTTCCAATTAGAAAGGTAATGTGAGCATACACTGTGTATTATGAAACAGCCCCAGGGGAGCCTGGGTAGTGCCCTATAACCAGACATATTAATATTTCCATAGTGAGATGTATGAATATTCACATTGAGTGAAATGAATAAAAGCTATAAATAGCCTTTCACCAGCTCGGATCACATTTTGCAGGGTCGAATTTCTAACCTGGTCTGTCTGCTTTGAAACCGCTGCCCTCATTCCCTGCAGCAACCGCCCCCTAAACACACACACACACACACACACACACACACACACAAAACTTCTGCCACATTCATTTCCTTTCTCCATCTTTCCATACAAAAGCCAGCCTTTGCTATATTCTGGGACCTCAACCTATGTGTCCAGTCCTAGGGGACTGAAGAAATTTGATGCTTAGAGTCCATCAGATAATAAACAAATAAATGTATAACATAATGTCAGGTAGTAAAAAGGACCATGAAGAAAAATAAAACAGGATAAGCATATAAAGAGAAAATAGGGGACTTCAGGTTCAATCCCTGGTCCAGAAAGATCCCACATGCCTCGAAGCAGCTAAGCCCGGGTTCCACAACCACCAAGCCTGCTCTAGAGCCCATGGGCCTCTACTATGGAAGCCCACACACTCTAGAGCCTGTGTTCTGCAACTAGAGACACCACCGCAATGAGGGGCCCAGGCACCACAACTAGAGAGTAGCCCCTGCCCGCCGTGACTGGAGAAAGCCCGTCAGCAAGAACAAACTTCTGCTGTTACAGCTGAAACTGAGCAGGGCACTGTGGGGCTCCAGGCTCCAGACCCTTTCTATGTCCTTGTTTCTTATTTGTAAGGAATAGACTTCAGCCTCCATGACCGTCCCTGAGATCCAAAAGGCAGGTTCAAACAGTCGCTAATCAGGGAAGAGAGGGGACGGATAAAGGAGGAGCAGCCAAGAGACCGTGGTGCAGGGGACTCCCCTGGCAGTCCAGTGGAGGATTCTTCACTTCCAATGCTAGGGGCATGGGTTCCATCCCTGATCAGGGAACTAAGACCCCACATGCAACAGAAACAGCACAGCCTTGGGACAGGGTCTTGGTTCCACTACAAGGGATACATGTAACAATATCTTTGAGTTCTTCTGCAGAACTAAAGTTCCCAACAAATCTTAGATGTTACCTACTTGGTGTTAACTACTTTATTTTCTTGGGCTCCAAAATCACTGCAGATGGTGACTGCAGCCATGAAATTAAAAGATGCTTGCTCCTTGGAAGAAAAGCTGTGACAAACCTAGACAGCATATTAAAAAGCAGAGACAGTACTTTGCTGACAAATGTCCGTATAGTCAAAGCTATAGTTTTTCCAGTAGTCGTGATGGATGTGAGAGTTGGACCATAAAGAAAGCTGAACGCTAAAGAACTGATGCTTTTGAACTGTGGAGTTGAAGAAGACTCTTGAGAGTGAGTCCCTTGGACTGCAAAGTGATCAAACCAGTCAATCCTAAAGAAAATCAGTCCTGAATATTCAATAGAAGGCCTGATGCTGAAGCTGAAGTGTCAATACTTTGACCACCTGATGCAAAGAGCTAACTCATTAGAAAAGACTCTGATGATGGGAAAGATTGAAGGCAAGAGGAGAAAGGGACAACAGAGATGAGATGGCATCACTGGCTCAATGGACATGAGTTTGAGCAAGCTCCAGGAGTTGGCGATGGATAGGGAAGCCTGGTGTGCTGCAGTCCATGGGGTCTCCAAGAATCGAACATGACTGAGTAACTGTACTGAACTGAACTGAATTACTTGATAAAAGGGAAAGTGAAAGTGAATTCATTCAGTGTGCCCGACCCTTTGTGACCCCATGAACAGTTTGTGACCCCATGAACAGTAGCCTGCACCAAGCTCCTCCATCCGTGAGATTTTTCAGGCAAGAGTACTAGAGTGGGTTGCCATTGCCTTCTCCAGGGAACCTTCCCGACCCAAGGATTGAACCCTGGTCTCCCGCATTGTAGACAGACGCTTTACCATCTGAGCCACTAGGGAAGCATTCTTTATTCCAGATCAGAAGGTCAGATTAAAGGAATACATACACCCTGATCCTTATCATCAACCTTGCCCTTTGAACCTGAGCTATAAAAATCCTCACCAAATCCCCTCGGTGGGAACACGCATTTTTTGAGGTCATGAGCCCACTGTGTTCCCCTTTGCCTGGCAAAGTAATAAAGTTATTCTTTTCTACTTCACCCAGAACTCTGTCTTTGAGATTCAGTTCAGCACTGAGGATGAGAGAGGATGCAGAGAGGAGCAGAGAGGATGACTTTTGGCATCATAACCTCTCTGTTTTGGTGGTCGTTGATCACCCAACAAACCTGGCAAAAGCTGATGGATGATGTAGTCACACTGCCTTGTAGGACTCCGTTTTCCGAGCCTCCTCTCCCGGCTCTGGCTGATCATTCTTTCTCAAAGATGGCTCCCAGGGCTCATCCCGATGGTGTCTGAGCAGCTCAGAGCAGTGGCCCGGTCCCTCTCAGATCTAAGTGTCACCCAATCACTCGAAAGCTTCCTGAAACTTGGGGGCCTCTGCTCTCTGGCACCCTCACAGTCTGGAACATGGAAACCTCCCACACAGCTAGGGAAGAATGTCTCTGGGGACCAAAAGACGTCATCAGGAGTCCACGCTCTGAGGCTTGGGAACCTGACCCTGAGGACAGCCTTCTAGCCTCCTCGGAGCCAAATTAAACATCTTAACCTACAACCTAAGGAGCCTGATGATACGGCTGCCGAGTCCACAGCAGACCCAAAGGAGCAAATTCGAGCTGAATGGCCAGGCCAGGCAATGAGGCTGAATCAAGGGAAGAAATGACAGATTCTGAAGGCCACACAGGGCCAGTGTGTCAGCTGCTTAGCCACGTCCAGCTCTTTGTGACCCTGTGGACTGTAGCCCGCCAGGCTCCTCTGTCTATGGGATTCCCCAGGCAAGAATACTGAAGTGGGTTGCCACTTCATACTTCCTTACCCAGGGATCAAACCTAGGTCTCCTGCATTACTGGCAGATTCCCAGGCACGACTCAACTCACAACCGCTCTGCAGGAGCAGTATTTACATGCCCATTTTACAAGAGAGGGAACTGAGGTCCAGATAGATCAGTAATTTGCTAAATTCGCAGGCTTGTCAGTAAGGACCCAAATTGGCATGTAGTACGGACTCTGTGGACAGTAGATCCTGCTGCTGATGTTGACCTTGGTGTTGTTTGTAGGTAAAGCAGAAAGAACCAGGGAGAGATTAAAGGGTAACTATAGGTAGGGTGTGTCCCAGGTGAAGGGGAATCATCTAAAGAGGAGGGCACTGGGAGGAAGGGGTACCTGAGAGCCCAGAAAACTGCCCCCACCTCAGCGAGGCCGTACGGTGAACAGGCTGCCCCTGCTCTGCTCCTCCAGAGACCAGCGAGGCTGACCCCGCGCTGTCTCTCCTGGGCTCACGCAGGGCTCCCTCATGTCTGGCTGCCGAGGTCGAGGGCCCTGAACGGACTAGGACGTGTGTACAGGACCAGGTCGGGTGTCAACGCTGGTTTGTTGCTGAGAAAGCAGACTGGGAAACTCTCTCATCCTTCTGAAGCTAGCTTGCCAGGCAAGGTGCAGGCCCCTGACGAGGGGTCCCTGGGGGCTGCCCCCGGGGGAGAGGAGACTGGTGCGGCCTATACATGGAGGCCCAAGAGTCGCAGAGACTAGGGCCTGGGGAGCCCCGCTCCCACTCCTTCTGCCAGGCCCCAAGATGCTCTGAGTCCTGTCTCCTCCTGACCCAAGGAGAGGGGCAGAGGCGCCCTGCTCCCTCCGGGGAGGTGGAGGGGACCGCGTCCCCCTGGGTGAGGTGATCCATGGGCACAGGGAGCTGAGAGGAGCAGCTGGGGATGTATGCTCAGTCTGGAGACCCGGCCAAGACCAGACAACCCTGGGACTCTGGAAGCCTCCCCCTCCCAGGGTGGATTTAATTTTTTTTTTTATGGTAAAATAGGCATAACATTCAATGTACCATTTCAAATATTTTGAAGTGTATAGCTCAGTGTGTATTTTGGCCACCTGATGCAAAAAGCTGACTCATTGGAAAAGACCCTGATGCTGGGAAAGATTGAAGGCTGGAGGAGAAGGGGACGACAGACGATGAGATGGTTGGATGGCATCACCGACTCGATGGGCATGAGTTTGTGCAAACTCCGAGAGATGGTGAAGGACAGGGAAGCCCGGTGTTCTGCAGTCCGTGGGGCCACAAAGAATCAGACACAAATGAGCAACCAAACAATGACAACATGTTCAGCGGCGTTAAGTATACCCATGTTGGTATATAACCATCACCAGCATCCACCTTCAAAGGTTTTCCGTTTTCCCAAGTTGAAACTTGGCACCTGTTAGACTCTAACTGCCCATTTCCCCCTCCCCACTCCTCTGACACCCGCCCTTCCACTTCCTGTCGCTGTGGATCTGACGGCTCTTAAGGACTCGTCAAGTGGACTCCTATGGTGCTTGTCTTTCCGTGTGACTGTCTTGTCACTTAGCATTACTGGTGTTATTTCACTTAGTTCTTCAAGGTTCAGCCTTGTTGTAAGTTTCAGAATTTCCTTTCTTTTTAAGGCTGAATAAAATTCTATCACGTGAATAGACTTTATTCTTTATCCATCCATCTGCTGATGGACACTGAGTTGCTTTTACCTTTTGGCTTTTGTGAGTAGTCAAACACCACGCATAAGTATCTGAGACCCTGTTTTCGAATCTTTGGGGTATATAACCGGCAGTGGAATTCTTGCATCATATGGTAATTCTGTGTTGAATTCTTTGAGGAACCACGAAACCATTTTCCACAGTGGCTGCATCATTTTACACTCACATCAGCAGTGCACAAGATTTCCATTTCTCCACATCCTTGCCAACAGATGTTACCTTCTTTTTTCTTTCTGGTTTTTTTTTTTTTTTAAGTAATGGGACACTAATGGGTGTGAAGCGGTATCTCATTGTGGTTTTGATTCGCACTTTCCTAATGATTAGTGATAATGAGCATCTTTTCATTTGCTTATTAGCCATTTGTACATTGTCTTTGGAGAAATGTCTGTTCAAGTCCTTGCTCATTTTTTTGATTGGATGGTTTGTTTCTTTGTTGTTCAGCTGTAGGAATTCTTTCTATATACTAGATGTTAACCCCTTAGTATCTAGAATTGAGGCTTTTGAATCGTGGTGCTCAAGAAAACTCTTAAGCGTCCCTTGGACAGCAAGGAGATCAAATCAGTCAATCCTAAAGAAAATCAACCCTGGATATTCATTGAAAGGACTGATGTTGAAGCTGAAGCTCCAATACTTAGGGCATCTGATGCGAAGAAACAACTCATTGGAAAAGACCCTGATGCTGGGGAAAATTGAGGGCAGGAAGAGAAAGGGATGACAGAAGGTGAAATGGTTGGATGGCATGAGTTTGAGCAAATTCTGGAAGAGAGGGAAGGACTGTGAAGCCTGGCATACTGCCACGGTCGCAAAGAGTCGGACACGACTTAGTGACTGAACAGCAATTAGCCTCTTATCAGATATACGGTTTGCGTATATTTTCTCCCATTCAATGAGCTGACTTTTCACTTTGTTGATAGTGTCCTTTGATGCGCAAAAGCTTTTAATTCTGATGCCCAGTTTATCTAGTTTTCTTTTCTTTTGCCTGAGCTTTTGGTGTCATGTCCATGAATCACTGCCAGATCCAGTGCCCTGAAGCTTTCCCCCTATGCTTCTTTCCAAGAGTTTTATAGTTTTAGCCATCACATTTAGGTCTCTGCTCCATTCTGAGCTCATTTTTGTCTATGGTCTAAAGTAAGGGTCCAACTTCATTGTTTTGAATGTGGCTATCTGGTTTTCCCAGTGCCATTTGTTGAGCAAATTCTTTTTATACAAACAAAAAAAAAAAACTATGTTTACCGTTCTTACAGAACTGTAAGCCACAGTGAAAATACAAATGAAACGCAAACAAAACCAATGACCAATAAAATTCAAACAGCACTAAATTAACACAAGAGATGATGCTATTTTGCTGAAACAAAATCCCCATTGCTCAGCAAGAGCACAGCAGGTTCAACTGAACAGCTCACCACAGTTCTCCACTGGAACCGCTACCTGCATACGTCTGCCCCACATTACTCTGCCTCTTCTGTTTCCATCAGCTGTGACATTTAATTCTCCAACATGGTCACAGACACACACGGTGATCATGAAACCACATGGCCACGTACATTCACACGTGGTCGTACAGGTGAACCAGAATCGAGTGTTTAAGTTATTGTTAACATGAAACCCTACATTAAGAATCTTTGTTTAAAAAAACTCATGAATCTCAGACATAAAGAAAAGACTGGTGGTTGCCAAGGGGGAGGGATTTGGGGGAGCGATGGAGTGGGAGGTTGGGATTAGCAGATGTCATCTTTTATGTATAGAATGGATAAATAACAAGGTCTTACTATAGAGCACAGAGTTCAGTTCAGTTCAGCAGCTCAATCATGTCCAGCTCTTTGTGACACCACAGACTGCAGCACGCCGAGCTTCCCTGTCCATCATCAACTCCAGGAGCCTGCTAAAACTCATGTCCCTCGAGTCGGTGATACCATCCCACCATCTCATCCTCTGTCATCCCCTTCTCCTCCTGCCTTCAATCTTTCCCAGCATCAGCGTCTCTTCCAGTGAGTCAGTTCTTCACATCAGGTGGCCAAAGTATTGGAGTTTCAGCTTCAGCATCAGTGCTTCCAATGAATATTCAGGACTGATTTCTTTTAGGATTGACTGGTTTGATCTCCTTGGTGTCCAAAGGACTCTCAAGAGTCTTCTCCAGCATCACAGTTCAAAAGCATCAATTCTTTGGTGCTCAGCCAGGAGAACTGTATTCAAAATTCTATGATAAATCATAATAGAAAATAGTATTTTAAAAAGAATGAATATATGTTTAAGTGAATCACTTTGCTGTACAGCAGAAACTAACACATTGTTAATCAACTATATTTCAATAAATTAATAAGTAAGAACTCGTGAATCTTGAATGTTTGTCCAGGACCTCAGTGAGCCCGTGGACTCCAGGTTAGAAAACTTGTGTTAAGCAGAGGTAGCTCAAAAGCTTCTGGAATAGAGAGGTGTGAAGTGGCTTTTCTACGGCATCTAAAGGGTTCTGTTTGCAAATGTAAACAGTTAACTTTCCAGGGAGCAGAGCTGCATCTCTGCAGGTTATGCTTGCTGAAGACAGAAGTGTCTTTTCTAAACCTGGATTCCTGGGATCATTTCAAGTGGGCCGTTGGCGCTGCCCGGCTCCACTGCGCTGGTGGGGGAAAACCCCCTTCCCACCCAGTAGCTACTTCATCCTTCCCTCCCTTCCTTTCAGCCTGCCCCCTTGCTTCCTTTTCCACTGAGAACTCCCTCAGCACCCACCTGCACATCCTCACAGCCTTCTCTCCTGGTCCTCGGAGGATCTGTCTGTCTTCCAGTGCACGCCAGAGCCTGTCCCCTCTCTCGGGCTCAAGGACATCCTCCCGGTAAGTCTCCCCCTCCTCGGCATCCGCGTCCGTCCTCTCTGTTCAAGCATTCTCGTCAGCAGCTCACCCTCCCGCCTTGCCTTCTAAAGATTCCTCTTGATCTTGCTCCCTCTTCAAGTGCCAGCTTATTTCTCTCCTCCCTTCCCTCAAAGCCCCTCAGAGGCTTGGTCTCTGCCCTCTTCCCACCCTCTCCTAAACCCGCTCCAGGCGGGCTTAGAAGCCCAGCCACTCTTCAAGGTCGCTCGATCGATCCCACGTTAGCAAGTCGATAGTCAGCCCTGTGGTATCGCACCTCCAGCTCCTTGCCGCTCCTCTCCCGTCCTGAACGGCCCCCTCCGCTGGGCCTCCAGGTTGCTGCTCAGCTGATTTTCCTCCTTCCTCAAGGCCCAGCCTCCGCTGCGGGTGCCCCTGCTGCGTCTTGTGGCTTCAGTGCCACCATACGCTGATCACATCCCAGTTGACACCTCAGCCCAGCCTCCCCCTGCACGCCTGACTCACAGCCAGCTGCCATCCCACGGCTCCACTGGGGCTCAAGCAGGTACATAAAGTTTAACCTGTCAAACTGAGCTCGCCTCCCACCGCCTTCACAGTCTCACTTATCGACATTTCCACACTCTGGTTACTCAGACCCTGACTTTGGCTCCATTCATGACCAAAAAGCACAAGAGAGGATGCTCAAGCATCATTAGTTGTCAGGGAAACGTGAGTCAAGTCCACAGTGAGATACCTCTTCACGCCCACCAGGGTGGCTATCCCGTAAACAGGCAACAGACAATAACAAGTGTTGGCGAGGATGCGGAGAAAGTGGAACCCTCACACACTGCTGATGGGATTGCAAAAGGGTGCAGCCATGGTGGAAAAAAATTTCAGCAGTTTCTCAACAAGTTAAGCATAGATTTGCCATAAAACCCAGCAATTCCACATCTAGGAATATACCCAAAAGAATGGAAAACAGTGTTCTAACAAAAATTTGTACGTAAATGTTCATAGACGTGCTGTGCACAGGAGCCAAAACGTGGAAGCAACTCAGATATCTATCAATAGATGAATGCGGTATAACAATACAATGGTGTGTTACTCAGCTTTAAAAATTTAGGAAATTGTAGGAACTTCTCTGGCAGCCCAGCAGTTAAGCTTCTCTGCTTCCAGTGTAGGGGGGCATTGGTTCGATTCCTGGTCTGGGAACTAAGATCCCACATGCTGGGCAGCACTGCCAGAAACAGGGAAGGGGAGAGGGAAGGAAATTATGACACAGATGAACCTGGAAGACACTATGCTGAGTGACGTAAGCCAGACACGAAGGCCAGCCCACTGATTCCGTGAATAAGAATCACCAGGACCAGTGAATCCATAGAGACAGAAAGCAGATTCGTGGTTGTCAGGAGCTGAGGGGAGGGAGTGCGGGGAGTGATTGCTTAATGCAGACAGGGTTTTCCTTTCGGGATAAGGAAGATGATTTGGAACGAGATCTGGGTGATTCACTGTACGACACTGTGAATGTACTAAAGGCCGCTGATTCGCAACCTGGAAAATGCTTGATTGTATTATTGTTTAGTCACTAAGTCACGCCCCACTCTTTGCGACCCATGGACTGTAGCCCGCCATGCTCCTCTGTCCATGGGATTCTCTAGGCAAGAGTACTGGAGTGGGTCGCCATCTCCTTCTCCAGGGGATCTTCCCAGCCTCAGGATCGGACCCAAGAATCTTGCATTGGTAGGTGGATTCTTTACCATTGAGCCACCAGGGGAACCCCATTTAATTTTATACTGTGTGAATTTTGCCTCAGTAAACAAGCTTCACTCCTTCCCTTTATCCTGCACCCTACATCCAAGTGCCATCAAGATCTGTCCCCCCCACCCTTGTCTTAGCCACTGTCCCCTCTCACCAGAGGACCCTGCTAAGTCGCTTCAGTTGTGTCCAACTCTGTGCGACCCCATAGACGACACAGCCCACCAGGCTCCCCCATCCCAGGGACTCTCAAGGCAAGAACACTAGAGTAGGTTGCCATTTCCTTCTCCGATGCATGAAAGTGAAAGGCAAAAGTGAAGTCGCTTAGTTGTGTCCAACCCTCAGCGACCCCATGGACTGAGCCTACCAGGCTCCTCCGCACATGGGATTTTCCAGGCAAGAGTACTGGAGTTGGGTGCCATTGCCTTCTAGGGCCCTCCTAATGCCTAGCTTTGCCTGCGCTGCTCACAGCATCCAGGGATCCTGTTAAAACACAAGTCAGATTACATCCCGCCTCTGCTGTAGACTCCCCAGGGCCAGCATCAGACCCAGTGTCAAAGGCGAAGTCCTCTTTCGTACTGAGCGAGGTAAGTCAGACAGAAAGACAAATATCATACGATACCACTTATATGTGGAATATTTTTTTAAAGGTTACAAATGAACTGATTTAAAAAACAGAAATAGAGTCACAGATGTAAAAAACAAGTTTATGGTGACCAGGAAATGGGGAACAAATTGAGATTGGGACTGACACGTTCACACTACTGTACAGAAAACAGATTACTAATAAGAATCTACCATTTAGCACTGAGAACTCTACTTAATACTCCGTAATGGCCTCTATGGGAAAAGAATCTGAAAAAAAAAAAAAAAGAGTGGATGTATGTATTTGTATGACTGATCCACTTTGCTGTACACCTGAAGCTAACAGAAACTTGAAATTCAGCTACAGTTCAATTAAAATTTTTTAAAAAGCCAAAATCCTCATGGAAATCCAAGGCCCGCATAGCTTTCTGCCCCTGTCTCCCCTCACCTCCGCTATTTCAGCCCTGCCAGCCCCCTCCTGCCCCTGCCCCGTGCCTGCCACCTCTCACCAGCCCTGCAGAGACCCTGCCCTCTCCCTGCAGCCTGTCCCCCTGCTGTCTGCCTGGCTCAGCCCACGGCCCTCCTCCATCGTTTCCCTTCCTCTTAGCACCACGCAGCCAGCACCTCCACCCCCTTCTCTAATGGGGCTTTATCTCTATCACTTACTATTGTCTCACCTATAATACAGTTTACCTCTTAACCTTGTATTCAGTCTGTCTCCTCCACTGAAATATAAGCTTGGGTGGCAGGGGGCGGGGAGGTGGGGAGGAGGGAGGAAATTCCCTTGAGAACACGCCCAATAGTTATTTGTCAAATGAATGAAAGGGTTCAAATTCGTCTGACCCATCTATTTGTATTTGTTTTATAGAGAGTGTGTGTGTGTGTGTGTGTGAAGCTGCTGCTCGTAGGAATTTGGTAAGAAACCAACAATGCAAAGCTGGGAAGACTTGCCACCAAAGAGGGAAGGATGTAAAAGGAACTGGATTGGCTTAGAATGTCCCTTATGGGATGTGACTCAAAAGCAGATTACTCAGACTCAGGGAATGTTCCACGCCAGTGACATGTGCTGACATCAGCTACCCTGAAGGAAGCAGACGTTCTCACCGTCATCCTGAGACAGGCAGAGCCTAGGCAAGAAGCCGAGGGCCTTTGTCTGGGGTGAGGCCACATGGAGGAAAGGGGCCTCTCGTGGGGTGGGGCTCTGAACGTGGTCATTTTTCCCTGTTAGTCTGACTCTCTGCAGCCCGATGGATGGCGGCACGCCAGGCTTCCTTGTCCGTCACTGTCTCCTGGAGTTGGCTCAAGCTTGGGGTTACTGAGTCAAGGATGCCATCCAACCATCTCATTTTCTGTCACCCCCTTCTCCTCTCTCCCAGCATCAGGGCCTTTTCCAGCCAGTTCTTCACATGAGCACCTCCTTGAATTCCCTCCCTCTCAACCCCTCATTTACCTCACCCTAACCCCACACTACCACCCTTCCACCACCAGAGTTTCCTTTCTGCCAGTTCCCAGGTGAGTTAAACCTGTGAGCCAAGCTAAAGTGTCAATTTCATTTCAGAAGCACTGCATGACTCTCCAGAAAGAACGTTTTCCTGGACAGATGTTTCATGGCAGCAACTTGGGAAAGGCTCACGTTTCTTAGGCAGCTGGTCCTCCTCTCCCCGCAAGCTTACAGAGGTCGAGGGATGTGGGGTACCCGCAGAGCTAATCATGAGATCTGTCAGTCAGAGGACACAGGCTATGGATGATTTATATCAAACTCAGTGGTCAGAGAGCAGGCATATCTGGCCTCATCCAGCCTTGTTCCAGATGGGATTCGAGGTGGCTTAATGAGAATGTATAAACTACAGCTAGAAAATATAAATTGGAAATGGTTGTGAATGAAAATAAAATAACTGAATACATGGAATGAGCTAGGGAAATGGGAAGAGTGTACAAGAATAGAGAGAGGGATACCCAACAATCCTGAAAGTGGGGAAGGCTTCCTGGAGGAAGTGGTACCCAGGCAGACTCTTGAAGTGTCGTCATTGTTGTTATTCAGTCACTAAGTCACATCTGATTCTTTGCAACCCCATGGACTATAGCCCTCCAGGCTCCTCTGTCCTCCACTATCTCCCAAAGTTTGTTCAAACTCATGTCCATTGAGTCAGTGGTGCCATCCAACCATCTTATCTTCCGTCGCCTCCTTTGCTTCTAGCCTTCAATCTTTCCCAGCATCAGAGTCTTTTCCAACAAACTGACTCTTTACATCAAGTGGCCAAAGCACTGGAGCTTCAGCTTCAGCAACAGTCTTTCCAGTAAATATTCAAGGTTGATTTTCTTTAGGACTGACTGGTTTGATCTCCTTGCAGGCCAAAGGACTCTCAAGAGTATTCTCCAGCACCACAGTTCGAAACATCAATTCTTTGGTGTTCAGCTTTCTTTATGGTCCAGCTCTCACATCCACACATGACTATTGGAAAAACCATAGCTTTGACTAGATGGACCTTTGTTGGCCAAGTGATGTCTCTGCTTATGGGTCAACAGAAGTTTAATAAGCCGAGACCTGGAGGAAGGGCACTCTAGGCTGAAGGGCTACAGTGTACAAAGTTTCAGGGTTAGAGAAGGACAGCCCAGTGAGTAGTGGGACCCCCCACAGGTGAGACTCTGCTCCCCGCTCACAAAGTCTTAGAGAGACGCCTTTGACTTGGCTTCTCAGGGAGTCATCCTGTATAGCCTGGTTCCCCAGGGCCAGTATCTCACACTGAAAGATGGGGGTCTGCTCCCACCCATCCTTGAACCTTCCTGATCCCCAGGAAATCAGCCTGCACCACCTGCCTGTGAAGACGAGGCTCGATTCAGAGGGGCTGGCAGAGACCCTTGACTCCACAGTCCAGAAGTTACCAAGTTCCACTAAAAAGCTGTGAGACTCACTTGGGTCCCTGGGTCTGTTCTCAGAGCGGGAGTGATGCTGAGTGACTTTCAGCAACCTCTCCCTCTCTGCACAGTGACTCACAGGGACTGGGATTCTGGTGCCCCAGTACCACGTGGAAGGGACCCTGTTCTGGTCATCCATAGGCTTTGAGTCTGCACAGAATGTGACTGGCATTTATTACAGTCACTGCTGATATGGAAGGGTGTGCCAGGGCAGTTAATGACAGGTGGAATAAGGAAGGATTCAGGAGGAAAGGAAAAAACCACATATAGGGAAAGGGTTCCATTTTAAGACAGGTCGAGACTTTTCCAGGAACTCTGCAAGCACAGACAGAACCCTGGGCTAAGATAGAGCTCAGGCTTGAGTGACCGGCAGATGACCTCTAGGGACAAAGTTTTATGGAGACAGAGGCCCCAGGAGGCAGTTGGAATAAGTGGATTTTCACTTGCACATTTGTCTGTTTTCCCTTTTCGTTCAATTTCTAAGCCAGCTCACTCAACACAACTGGAATTTCAGTTGTGCAAGCTCTAGGGACTTTGGCCATGGAAAGAGCAGGGTTCATCCTGACTCCAACAGTCCCCTCCCTTGAGCGGCCCCTTCCACAGGCCAGGGAGGGGCTTTGGGGAGCTAGCATTTGCAGCCTGAACCTCACTCAACGTGGGGCTGCGGTTGTCCTTAGAAGAAGAATGCAGAAGTGTGAGTACAGATTGCTCGGGTTTGGGGGCAGGAGGGGAAGGATGAAAATCAGCAAAGGAAATAGGCACGGAGGGCAAGATCAAAGAAAAACCAGGTGCAAGCTTCCAGCTGTCTTCCGCCAGTGGAGAATTTAATGAGGCACAAACTGGAGAAAGGACAGTGTTGAATTCTCCCAGTAACAACCTGGGACAACATCTGAAGTATTGCCAAGCAGGGAGCTCACTGAGCCTTGAGCGCTGTACTGGGGGTCAGTCCTGCAAGCAGGCAGCACCCACGTGGCTGAGGTTAACCACTCATGCACAGCCTCCAGAGAACCCAGACTGATACAGTGTGGCCAGGGCCCCAGGTGAACAAAAACAGGCACCAAAAACGTGGCTGGCAGAAATGAACTAGCAGGCCTGAGACCCCAGATGAACAGAGATACTCTATCAGGAAGGATAGTCCGAGGACCCAAGGATTAGCCCACAGGAGCTGGTCAAGGCCAGTTCTCTCTCTGGCTCAGGCAGGCTTGGAGCAGCCCTCTCCCCCTCTTCTGCTGAGTTAAACCTTTACTGCACAGACCCCTGCTATGTAGGCGGAGTTAACATGCTGGGAAAAGCCACAACTGGGCCCAGCACTATTGCAAAAAGGTACAGCTGCTGCTGGGGTGAAGGGTTTGTGGGGGCAATGCTCACAGGGACAAGAAGGAGCCAGACCCTTCCTCCTCCAGCCTCGTAGTCACTCCCTCCAACATCCCCAGCAGGACCAGAGTCTCAGCCCAGGCATCACATCATAGACGAGTACTGAAGGGTAGATATGAAGCTGAAAGGCACTAACTTGATGATGAGCCACGTCTACCCTTTGCCTATTTGGCATCCATATACACTCCCTGTGACATTTGAACTTCCATACAACAACAAAAATTAACTCTCTGGTAACATAGCAAGGTGAAATGATCCTTCATGCAAGCTCATCCTCTCCCCTAAACAGGACAAGAGTCCTAACAGACACCATGTTCATCGCCAAAAGCAAGCACACCCTCAGTCTCCAGGACTTGCTAATTTCTCCTCCAAGACTTGTTAATTTCTTGCTAATTTGGTTGCAATCTCATCTAAAAATTCTGCTACATAAACTAGAAAATTAACCTTGTTGTTGTTGCTGCTCAGTCACGAAGTTGGGTCCTACTCTTTGCAACCTCATGAGCTGCAGCACACCAGGCTTCCCTGTCCTTAGAACCTCCTGGAGTTTGCTCAGACTCATGTCCATTGAGTCAATGATGCCATCCAACCATCTCATCCGCTGTTGCCCCCTTTTCCTCCCACCTTCAATCATTCCCAGCATCAGGGTCTTTTCCAATGAATTGGCCCTTTGCATAGGTGGCCAAAGTATTGGAGCTTCAGCTTCAGCCTCAGTCCTTTCAGTGAATATTTAAGGCTGACTTCCTAAGGATTGACTGATTTGATCTCCTTGCTGTCCAAGGGGTTCTCAAGACTCTTCTGCATTGCCACAATTCGAAAGCATCAAAATTAACCTCCAGCTTGTCAAATAATGATAAAATCAGGAAAAGGAGGAGAAAGAACAAAAAAGAAATGTGTATTACAGAGCAGGAACCCAGTTTTCCCTTGGTCTTCAGACTCAGTAACCCCAGGATCAGAGTAACTAACCCCCTTTGCCTGTTGGTTAGTAGGAGAGGAGCTCAGAGGGGACAACTCAGCTCACTAGCTAATTACATGCCCTGAAAGAAGCAGTCCGTCCTTGGGAACTAAAGACTCCAAACCAGCAGAATTCAGAGTTGTTGGGAGGAGAAGCAAAAAAACAAAACAAACAAAAAACAAAAACAAAAACAAAAAACAACCTTGAGTGGGATATTAGGGGTGATGAAACCTATTCTCACTCCATCCTTTGATTCCTGGACCCTTATATTCCAGCCATGGAAAAACAAGCCCCGAAGCTGGTCCCGGGGTCAGTCAGATACAGCATCCTGTAAGGAAGAGCTCCATCCTCTCAGGGTGACATGAGTCCTCAAAGACCATCCCACGGTCCCACCAGGCAGCAGCTTCTGGGTGGTAATGTATTTGGTAAGGCCAGAGAACCCCCATAAGCATAAGGCCATTGCCACCCTTCTTTTGCCATGAAACAAATTTCTTGTTTCCTGTTTCACGAGCAATCCTGCACCACGACAGTAAATGAAGTACCTGCAGAGTCCACAGTGTTGGCGCTGGCAGAAGCAAAGTGGCCAAGGAACGCAAATCCGTCTCCAGAACGTGTATCTCTTCCAGTGAAGTGAAGTGAATTCGCTCAGTCATGTCTGACTCTTTGCGACCCCATGGACTGTGGCCTACCAGGCTCCTCTGTCCGTGGGATTTTCAAGGCAAGAACACTGGAGTGGGTTGCCATTTCCTTCCCCAGGGGATCTTCCCAACCCAGGGATCGAACCCCGGTCTCCCGCATCGGAGGCAGACGCTTTACCGTCTGAGCCCCCAATGTGCTCTGTGTGAGCAGGCACTGACTAGGGGGGAAAGACGCTGGACATCCACGGAGAAACCCTCTCCTTCCATCCCATGTCATTCCATCCACCTGACTCCTGAGAGCCTCGTCTGCTGTGGGGGGCACCCCTTGGGAGCTGTCAGAGTAGTTTGCCCGTTCTGAGAAGTCTCACCACTGATTTCTTACCCAGACCTCCTTGTTTTTTTGGCTGTGTTGGGTCTTCTTGGGGCACATGGGCTCTCTAGCTGTGGCACGCAGGCTCAGTTGCCCAGGCATGTGGGATCTTTGTTCCCTGACTCGGGATAGAACCTGTGTCTCCCACATTGGAAGGTGATTCTCGACCACTGGAGCACCAGGGAAGTGCCTCTCTCACCTCTTCATCACCCATCTTCCAGTTCCTTCCAAAGCCCTGGTCATTCCGCTGGACCAGGGGCTAGCAGACTTTGTCTACGAAGTTATAAACATGTCAGGCTTTGTGGGCCAGAAGTCCTCTGTCACCACTACCCAGCTGTGTCGTAATGACACGAAAGAAAGCGGCAGAGACAGACAGCAAGCAAATGGGTGTGGCTGTGCTTTGATAGAACGTGGTTTACAAAATCAGACTCTGGCTGGATTTGGCCTCCTGGAACTAAACCATTAGCAGCTGCCCATGAAGTACTCTAGGCCCAGAGTTCTGGCTTCCCATCAGTCCAAAACAAAAAGTGGGAAAGCTCAATGTTTTGCTTAAATGTTTGCCACCCAGAAGGACTTCCTTTCACTGTGTTCTTCAGGGCAACCCTGGACGGGGCCACAGCCCTGCAGGCCTCCGCTTCCAGTCAATGTCAGAACATGAGGCGGAATCATCCAGCTCCCCCGGTGGCTCCGTGGCAAAGAATCTGCCTGCAGTGCTGGAGACATGGGAGACTGGGTTCGATCCCTGAGTCGAGAAGCTCCCCTGGAGGAGGAAATGGCAACCCACTCCAGTGTTCTTGCCAGGAAAATTCCACGGACAGAGGAGCCCGGTGGGCTACGGTCCACAGGGTCGTGCTCATGCAGTATCCTTATGCTGAGCACATCCCCACTTGGGAGCTGGTCCTGCCGCAAGTGCTACCCTTGGTTCAGTGGGTCTGAGGACACCCAATTTCCTCTTGGATGCTCTAGAAGATGCCGAGCTATCCAGCAAGGCCCCTACCTCCAGGACTGATTCCTCTGTTCCCCAGCCACAGGGACAGTGCTTACTAATTAATAGCTTATAGCTAAGTCAGCAGCAGCAAGTCAGTCCAGGACCAGCCTCCACCCAAGGACATGACTCCACCCTGGAGGAAGCCTGGAGCTGATGGTCAGGCCAGTGGAGGGGACGATGGCCCAGCTCCCCTGCCTCAATGCGGGACCTCGCTGAAAGGTCAGCCCAGTTCCAGAGCTGCCCTGGGCCTGGCTGAGCCTTCTGTTGCTGCTTCACTGTAGTCCAACCTCTTGTTGCTGGTAAATCAGTCAGTCCTGTCTGACTCTTTGTGACCCCATGGACCGCAGCACACCAGGCTTCTCTGTCCTTCACCATCTCCTGGAGTTTCCTCAAACTCATGTCCATTGAGTCAGTGGTGTCATCCAACCATCTCATCCTTTGCCACTGTCTCCTCCTCCTGCCCTCAATCTTTCCCAGCATCAGGGTCTTCTCCAGTGAGTTGGCTCTTCACATCAGGTGGCCAAAGTACTGGAGCTTCAGCTTCAGCATCAGTCTTTCCAGTGAGTATTCAGGGTTGATTTCCTTTAGGACTGACTAGAGAAGGGAATGGCCCCATGAACCCCACGAACAGCAGGAAAACTTCAGCATTTCCCTCTGCCCAATCTCACCATCCTCACTGCCATGACAGGGCTTATTTCCTTTTTTAAAAATATTTATTTACCTATTTCACTTGGCTGCACTGGGCTTGGTTGTAGCAAAAACGATCTGTTTTTAATTGTGGCATGCTAACTCTTAGCTGTGATATGTGATATGTGGGAGCTTAGTTTCCCAACCAGGGATTGAACCCGGGCCCTCTGCATTGACAGCCCCTGGACCACCAGGGAGGTCCCCAGGGGTTATTCCTAAGAGTACTCCCCAAGAAACCTCCTGCCCACAAATCTCTGCCCCAAAGTCTGTTTCAGGGGCCCCTGGCCTGAGATAGGCGCCATGGAGGATTGCCAGCAGCTCCGCAGCATTCCGCTCCTCCCACGCACTCGGGGTGCCATGGGTGGGCTGGGACTTAAGGCCCCACGCAGAGCAGCTTACAGTGCAGTCTGGACTTGCCACAGAGTCTTCTGATCTGGTCCCCATGCAAAACAGACACCTCCAGGCTCACTCAGTAAACAATCAGCATAACTCAAATGTGGTAATGTTGCCTCCAGGTTCGACAAAGAAAATCTCCATCCCAGAGGGGTAGGCCGGGCTGGGAGGTGGGAGGGAGGTTCAAGACGGAGAGGACATAGGTATACCTATGGGTAATTCATGCAGATGTATGGCGGAAACCAACAGAGTATTGTAAAGCAATTATCCTTCGATAAAAAATAAACAGCATACGAAAAAAGAGAAAGCAAGCAAGCAAATCTCCATCCTTTTTGTGGTGGGTGGTGCAAAATGCAGTAACTTGTCTTCCACCTTGGAAGGATATCCCGACCCCTGGATCCTCAGAAACCTCACTGAGGCAGCTGGCCCCTGAATTTTTATGGGGTTGGTCTCTTCCATCTCACCTGCATATGTCTTACTCATGCATCTAAGAAGCCCTTGCTTCCGGGCCCAAGCAGCACACCAGCCAGCATCCAGGTAGCAGACCAGCGTCATGTTCTTCTGGTTGTTAGAGATGGAGGTTTCTGCTGACCACACTGTGGCAGACAGCAGGAGGGTTGGGGGCTTCCCTGGTGGCTCAGTGGAAAAGAATCCACCTGCCAATGCAGGAGACACAGGTTCAATCCTGGTCTAGGAAGATCCCACATGTGGCAGAGCAACTAAATTCGTGCATCCCAACTATTGAGCCTGTGCCCTAGAGCCCGGGAGCCGCAACCCCCTAGCCCACGTGCTGCAGCTCCTGAAGCCCACGTGGCTAAGAGCCTATGCTCTGCAACAAGAGAAGCCACCACAGTGAGAAGCCGGCTCGCCACAGCTAGAGAAAAGCCCGCCCAGCAACGAAGACCTAGCACAGCCAATACATAAATAAAATTATCTTTTAAAAAAAAAGAAGAAGAAGAAAGCAAGCAGGAGAGCTGATCTGACCCTGAGGCAAGCCTGGGAAGGGGGCAGGGAAGAGCAAACTGCCGCGGGCGGGCCTTGGAAATCCGTAGAGAGAAACAAAGCGTCTGGCAGATCCAGTGCTGCTTCCAGGGAGCAGGGGCAAGCTGCTTTGCTCTGTGAAAACTCTACCTGGAAAAGCACCTGTGTTTGGAGTCACCACCTGATGAAGTTCACTCAGAGATTCCCCAAGATCCATGCACCAAAGCTTGACCTACTTTAACCGGGGGTCCGTAATAAAGAAAATAATTTTAAAAAAAGGAAGGCTCTATAACACAACAAAGAATGTAAGACTATGCAAATAGGGAAAAGAAAGGACCACGGTGGTTTTGATGTTTAAAATCCTCCCCAAGCCCACAGAAAAGCCTCAGTTCTCAATTCCAGCTGCTCCACGCATCTGAGAACATTACTAAGACACTGATACGCTCCCTGCATCCCATCCCAGATGGATTCATCAGAGTCACCCAAAGAGGGACCTGAGCATTGGTGTAATTGTGATTCCCACTGCTTCCAGAGTTGGGAACGTCAGCGGGAATGAACCTTGGGTGGAAATAGACTCTGGAAGCCTGACCTTCTGCTGCAGGCACAGGAGGGGCAGAAAGGAAGGTTTCTTCAGTCTCTGTATAAATAACTCACATTGCTCAAATCCTAGAAAATTCATTGCAGGCATACTAAGCCACTTCAGTCGTGTCCGACTCTTTGAGACCCAGTCTACTGTAGCCCACCAGGTTCCTCTGTCCGTGGGATTCTCCAGGCAAGAATACTGGAGTGGGTTGCCATGCCCTTCTCTGGGAGAGCTTCCCTACCCTGGGATCAAACCTTCATCTCTCTTGTCTCCTGCATTTGCAGGTGGATTCTTTACCACCAGTCCCACCTGGGAAGCCCCAGAGAACTCAGATGCTCATGGGAAAAGGTACATTCCCGCCCCAGGGCCTCTGGGAACACCAGGATTCAAAACCTGCTTTGGATCAGAAACATTCCATGGTGGTCCTTCAGCTGAGACACCTGTGGGACACAGTCCCCCAGACCTGGGATGCTCAGGTCTGGGGGACTCCTGGGTGAGCGCAGCTGCCTTGGAGCCTTGCAGTGGGATCTCCAAATGAGACAGGAGGCCTTGTTCTCCGGGAGGGATTTAATGAAACTTCAGTCCCCATTTGGTGCCTCCTGTGTGATTTCCACTGGTCAGAGGTAGAAGGGAGCAAGAGAAGAGGAAGGAATGAATAGCTCGGGACTTCACTGGTGACCCAGTGACTAAGGCTCCACTCCCAGTGCAGAGGGCCTGGGTTCCATCCCTGTTCAGGGAACTAGATCCCCTATGCTGCACTTAGGGGTGAACAGCTGAGGCAGGGGGTGGGTTGACTGGATAATAAG
Source organism: Madoqua kirkii (assembly GCA_006408675.1). Taxonomy (NCBI): domain Eukaryota; kingdom Metazoa; phylum Chordata; class Mammalia; order Artiodactyla; family Bovidae; genus Madoqua; species Madoqua kirkii. Next base: position 18,432 of record SJYC01046387.1, on the reverse strand, counting down.
AGACCAGTCTGTCAAGGAAAGAGGCAGATAGTGTCAGCTCCCTCAGACCTCCTTTTCCCTGACTTCCTCTATTAGAGGCCCTGCAAACTAGAGGTGAGCCTTCCCAGACTCCCTTGCAGCTAAACCGACCCACCAGACAAGGAGGTCTGTAGGAGATTTCTGAGAAAATAACCTTTCCTCTCTTCATCCAAGAGTCACCAGGGGTAATATACAGGATTTAGTCACCGGCTGATCAGAATGCCACTTGGGAGCAGAGTCTTTGAGCCCCAGCCGTGCCTGGAATTAACCCTATCATTACCAAGTAGTGAGGAAATGGTTGGGTGTCCTCAAGGGCAGAGGAGGAGCGCTGGGGTTAGCAGCTCTTTGCCAGCTGATCAGAGATGTCTCAACATCATAACAACCAGAGGACGGTCCTACCAGAAGGTGAATCTCAGCCTTGGCACTGCTGCTGCCACCCCGGCCCTTTCTTCCTTCTTCTTGCCTTAAACACACACGTGGTATGATCCTTTTAAAGGTAGGAGGAGGGACTTCCCTGGGGGTCCAGTGGTTAAGAATCCACCTTGTAATGCAGGGGACACAGCTTCCAAACCTCCCTGGTCTGGAAAGATTCCATATGCCTCAGAGCAACTAAGCCCACGGGCTGCAACTACTGAAGCCTGTGCCCTGGAGCCCGTGCTCCACAGAAAGAGAGGCCACCACAGTGAGAAGCGAGCACCACAGCTAGAGACCCCGCTCGCTGCAGCTAGAAGAGCCTGAATGCAGCAGTGAAGACCCAGGCGGGCAAAGCTGAATCAGTTAATTAATTTAAAAAGGTAAGAGATAGGGAGGGATGAGTCTCACCATCCTGCCGGGACCACTCCGCGGGGAGGGGGACAGGGCCATTCCTGAAGGCAGGGATGAGGGGCTGGTGGCCATGCTGATTGTATTCCAGGCAGGATGAGGTGGAGATGGCTGTAGGGCATCCCGAGGTGGGGAGTGTGTCCACAGCAGGAGGGTGGACTCCCAGGGTGGAGTCCATTCGTGGAGATGGGGCTGGAGGTGCAGACTGAGGTGGCATCAGTGTCAAGGGGACATTGAAATCATAAGAATGGGTGAGGCTCCATGCTAAAGCTGCAAGAGAATGCGGTTTGCCAGATTTCTCCTTGCTGTGCTGGGGGAGTCCAGAGCCCACGTCGGGGTGCAGTTAAGCTGAGTCACTCTGGGTGCCATGGAACGACACTGGTCACTTCGGCCACACCCTACCCGTCTCTGGGGCATCCCTCACCATGAAGGTTGGATAAAGTCAGACACCACCATCCTCTCTAGAAGCAGAGAAGCGGCCCCTCACTCTCCCAGCCTCCCTCCCTCCCTTGCCCAGCCTCAACCAGCGCACACACCCGCCCTCAACTGAATCAAGACAGTGATGATCAAGGACAGTGGGGGCTGCAGGTTCATTCAGGGTGGTACCTGGGCACAAGCAGGGTCAGACAGGGTGCCCTATGTTCAACGGTGGCCTCGGCAGACAGGTCCTGTGCGTGATTTTTCCTGGGTCCTGGAGCCCCCATTTCTGGTGCCTGGCTCTCCAGCCTCCTTACTTACACCCAGAAGAATCCCTTCCAGCCTGTCAGTGAGGTCAGGTGCCTCCCTACTGGTGCTCCCTAGGACCACTTCCCTCTCTGTCCTCTCTTCGTTCCCCCACCAGACTAACAGTCCCCAAAGCAGGGAGCTGCCTTTGTTCACTTCTCTACCCCAGCCCCCAGCCCCCAACCCAAGAAAGGCTTCTATTTTTGAATGAATGTCTGACTCGTTGGGAACAGAAATAGCCTGGGAGGGTGTTGACCCAAAGGCCCCATCCTTCAGGGAGGCTCAAGGGATGAAGGGTGCAGGCTTTGAGAGTCCCCCAGACCCAGCACTGCAGAGGCAGGGCTCGGGAAATCAGGAACCAGATCAGTGAAGGCCTTTCTAAGACCTGCCTGAGATTTGGGGGCCCCTGTCCCCTCTGCATCACCCAGTGAGCTGCGAGAACCATACAGAAGCAAGAGTTTGGGGATAACAGTCTCTTTCTCATGAAATCCTAAGAAGCAGAGTAGTGAATAGTGAATTTGCTCAGTCATGTCCGACTCTGCAACCCCATGGACTGTAGCCCGCCAGACTCCTTTGTCCGTGGGAGTCTCCAGGCAAGAATACTGGAGTGGGTTGCTATTCTGTTCTCCAGGTAATCTTCCCAACCCAGGGATCAAACCCGGGTTTCCTGCATTGCAAGCAGATTCTTTACTGTCTGAGCCACCAGCAAAATCCCCATGAAGCAGAGTAACGACAACTCTTTCCAAAGGGAAGGTCGGTCCCCCAGGCTTGTAGGGGAGGGGAGGACTGGCCAGGACCTAAGCAACATGGGATGGTGATGCACTTGGGCCATTGGGTCCAACAGGGTTTTTACAGAGCCTCAGCCCTGACCAGGCCACAGGAGATGACACCTCCCCGTCCCCATCTGTAAATGGGGCTCCCGTGAGGCCCACCGGGGGCTGAAAGCAGGTAACACCTGTGAGCTGTGTGGCATAAAGCAGGTGCTCATGCTGCTTCTTGCCTGCCGGTCACCACCAGCTTCCCAGATGGTGCCAACTGGAGATGGCTATGTAGGGAAATCCCACCGGGAGGAGTCTGTTTAGCCTGCCTAGGGAGAAACAGACTTGACCGGTGAACACCGACCCCCTATCTCCTCCTCAAGCTCCCCCAGCCAACTTCTGAGCCCTCCCTGGCCTCCGCATTCAATTCACTGCCAGGAGGGACTGCCTCAGGCAAATTGCTGCCATCAATCGATTAGGTGGACAGAGATAGCTGCCCTGCAGATTAATGAATTGGCTCGCAAGCCCATCAATCACCTCCAGTGACAAGCCTGGCCCGTTTCCAAGAAAATGTAGCGCCTCAGAGTGAGCCACCTCCTGTGCAGTTTCTCAAACCTCATTCCTGGGAACTCTGGTACCTTACAGGCGTTCCTGGGTGGTGGGGGGCATGATGGGAAACTCTGAGTCAAACAGGCGTTGTGGTGCAGGACTTATCAGATCCTTGAATGTACTAATAAACTGATGACTTTCAAAAGAGGGGGCAAAGTAGACAGGACGACAAAAGCTCTGTACAGAGTATCTATTATTTCTTACAAATACCCTGAGCTTCATGGAACACAGTTTGCAAAGCGTTTACTAAGGGAAGTTTCCCACATCGTTCTTGTTGAGGACACTGAAGGCCCACCTCCTGCTGGGAGCAGTGGGAGGTGGGGGGTTGGCCAGCTGTCCCCAAGCTGGGGCTTTCCCAGTGACATGAAATCTCAGAGCCCTCTGAGCCAAAATGCAGGCTTGGGGTGTGAACAGGCCTCTGCCACCTCCTCTGGGCCCTCCTCTGCACCTCCTTAGCTCCAGCCAGGCCACCGAGCCATAGACGCCCCCGGGCTCCACTGCCACCCACTGATATTCCGCTTCCTCCAGCCAAGACTCTCTCCATCCTTGCCTTGCCCCCTGCAGGCCACAGGAAGGCCCCTCTGGTAAATACAGAAGGTAAATGGAGAAGCTCAGCCCCCTCTGGGAAGTCCCAAACCTTTCCTGCTCATCACACCTGAGGCTGGGAGTGGGGTGCAGGGGAAGGCATCCAGCCCCACGCTCGGCCGTCAGCTGTCTTCCGCAACTCCAGGCCTCTGGGCTGGCCGGTGCTCACATCCCATCCCACAACCGGGCCAAGCTGCCTTGGGACCTTTGCCATCGCTGCGCCTGCTCCCTCTGCCAGCCACACACACACCTGCCCAGATGGGACTTTCTGCTTACGGTTGTAATGTGTCTAGGGGCCGTGGACCACGTCGGGGTCATGTGCTCCCTTGGCTATGGCTGGTGGAAACCTGGGAGTGTGTATTCCAGGCACTGTGACTTTGGCCAAGGAGTGACCGAGGATGGGCTTAGGCCGCGGAGGGATGGAGTGGATGCCTGCAAGAAAATCAGTCTTTTTTAAGGAGGTGTAAGTGGGAGACAGGGACGCTGAGTAAGCTGTACGTGCTAAATGAAATCACATCTCAAAGGCGCTTGGTGCTGTGCCAGGCTGACAGTTGATGTTCACAGATAAGTAACACTTTTATTCTATTTAAACACATATTTTGGCTAATAGTGAGTGTATCTTCCTTTGATGCTAATAGTTTGGAAGGTGGTAGAACATGATAAAAATCCCTGATTTCTTTTCTTTTAATCAGTGATCAATCACTGTCCACCTCATCACAAATAAGACCCAACCATGAGGATTTCCCTGGTGGTCCAGTGGCTAAGACTCCACGCTCCCAAAGCTGGAGGACTGAGTTCAGTCCTTGGTTAAGGTACTACATCCCACATGCTTCAGCTAAGAGTTTGCATGCCAAAACTAAGACCCAGTGCAAAAAAATAAATCAACATGTCTTTTGTTTTTGTTTTTGTTTAATGCTTATTCCATTTCACAGTACTGTATTGGTTCTGTCATACATTGACATGAATCAGCCACAGGTGTAGACGATCTCCCCATGTTAAAGCCCCCTCCCACCTCCCCTCCCTGCCCATCCCCCCGGTTCATGTGTGTATGCCCAGCAGTGGGATTGCTGGGTCGTAAGGCAGCTCTATTTGCAATTCTTTCAGGAATCTCCACACTGTTTTCCATAATGGCTGTACTAGTTTGCATTCCCACCAACAGTGTAAGAGGGTTCCCTTTTCTCCACATCCTCTCCAGCATTTATTGCTTGTAGATTTTTGGATCGCAGCCATTCTGACTGGTGTGAAGTGGTACCTCATTGTGGTCTTGATTTGCATTTCTCTGATAATGAGTGATGTTGAGCATCTTTTCATGTGTTTGTTAGCCATCCGTATGTCTTCTTTGGAGAAATGCCTGTTTAGATCTTTGGCCCATTTTTTGATTGGATCATTTGTTTTTCTGGAGTTGAGATGCATAAGTTGCTTGTATATCTTTGAGATGAGTTGTTTGTCAGTTGCTTCATTTGCTATTGTTTTCTCCCATTCAGAAGGCTGTCTTTTCACCTTACATATAGTTTCCTTTGTTGTGCAGAAGCTTTTGATTAAAAATATGGAACGCTTCACGAATTTGCGTGTCATCCTTGCGCAGGGGCCATGCTAATCTTCTCTGTATCGTTCTAATTTTAGTATATGTGCTGCCGAAGCGAGCACCAACATGTCTTTAAAAAAGACCCCACCTTTGATTCTCCATTTGCGAAAATGAGCATTAAAGTAACTCAGAGAAGAGATCAGACTTTATAAACTGCAAGATGTTAGCTGTTATGCTTCTAACCCTCGCTGTGTATTTCAGATCCTTATTATGAACATCAATTGGCAAAGGGATGTTTCTGAGGACTGAGTCCTTTGGCAAATGCTACGCTAGACAGAGCTACTTGGACTGAGGTAGAGGATTTTGCTTTAAAAATAAAAGTGGTATATACCTTTAAATCCATTCAGTTGAATTGCCAATTCAATAAGCAAATACAGAACAGACGGAGAAAATTTACAAGCTCCAAGACAGCAAAGAAGGCTGTGAACTTCAAGGATGTTAATGGAGCAGTTGCTGAAACCAGCTTTGCCAAGGGGGTAAGTCTCTACTCGGTCATAAGAAGGCTATCACATTGGAAGCCTGGCAGGATTTATGACGTTAATTAAGTTCATCCGATTCCAGTTCCCAGTATAACCTACTCAGCTGTCTAGGGCTATAAATGAAGTCTCATCCATAACCCATATCTAAACTGCCAAGCATCTTAGCGCCCAGCTGTACACTCTCAGGGACATGGCCCATCTTAGCACCTTCTCATGTGTTTTGCGAGTGCTCAGGTATAAGTCCCAAACTGTCCACCTCCTTGGCCTCATCCTGTGTCTCCTGCTCCAGCTGACCCATCCTCCAGGAAAGTAGCCTCCCGCCGCTGGCCATCGGGGCCCCTCTCCACCACTTCTGTGATGCAAGGCTGCTGGCAGGCCAGGCGGGGGCTGAGGCGGGCTTGCCAAGCTCTGTCCGCTTCCCAGAGCTGTGCCAGGCCTGGAGGAGACACTGCCCAGGTCCAGAGGCTCACATCTCTCCCAGAAACAGTTCCACAGATCTCTAGCCCCAAGCCCTCCCCGCCCACCCATCATGCGCCATCGTTCTTGCCCCCTCTTTCTCTTTTGGGCACTTCTACACCAAACGTCTTCATTCTCCCCTTCCAGTTCTAAGAGATGAAACCACATGGGTATCTGTTCCTACAAAGAGGACCAGGCTGACACAAGCCTACAGGCCTGCAAACTACAGGCTCTGCTTCCCGGTATACACAGCTCATGGATACCCTCCTACATCCATCTCAAACTCCTCTTTATTCATGAAGAGGTGGGAAATTGGTATCAGTTAAGAACTGCACTTGGTGATAAGTTACAGTAGTTGTAATAAGAAAGAGATTAAACTTTTCTTACATGTAAAAAGAAATCCAGAGGCAGCCAGTCCAGGGTTAATATAACAGCGCCATGGCCCATCCATGACAGTGCCCCCTATCCTACTCTCTGCCGTCATTAACACGAGGACCCTGTCCTTGAGGTCACCTCATGATCCCAGTATATTTACTGTAGCTCCAGACATCACGTCCAAATTCCAGGCAGCAGGGAGTAGAAATGGGGCACAGGCAAAAAGGCATGCCTCCCAACTAAGTCAGCCTCTTCAAAGAGCATTCCCAGAGACCTTACCAGATAACTTTTGCCTACATCTTCTTGGCTTCTTTCTGAGCGTCAAGGAAATGTGGTATTATAAAAAGTCCGCTGACCCACCTGACACTTCGAGTTTTCTATTGCTAAGGAAGACCGGGGTGTGAATCTTGGATAAGCAAATAGCAGCCCTGGACACTCTTTCTTGAGAGTTAAGTGAAAATCAAACTAAGTTCTTACCTAGTCTCTTGTGGAGGGCCACAGATGCGCGTAAGTCCGTAAGCAGTGATTATGGCATCAAAAAAAGAGGCTGTGCAGGGCGTTCTACACTTGAGATGGGATGCCGTTTTGTGGTGCCCACCTTAATAATTCCACTACCATGTTCCCCTGCTAAACAGGTGTTTAACACAGGAGCTAACCTGCAAACGCTCAGCTGGTGGCCTGCTAGGACCTCGAGGTCTTTGTTTCCTAAACTTTTTCAGAATTCACTCCTCCTCGTCCGTCTTTTGTTCACGTGGTTTGCTCTTCTCCTTGAAACAACCTGCTCGAGAATCCCGTTTCTAGTCTTTCTGGACCACAGTCTTCACACTGCGGTACCAAGTTGTTGATCAGGATGGAAAACTGAGCTCAGATAAGAGATGCGGCCAAATCGTGTGATGACCAGCATGGTTTATTTTTAAAAGGGCCACTGCCGTATCTGTCTTTCTGAGCTGTCACATCTGCCTCCAATAAAGAAAGTTCCAGGCTCTTCAGGCTCTACGAACTGAGGCAAAAACCAGACTCTGGGTGCAAAGAAAGCTAAAACTTTTAGACAAGGGAGCAAATAACCACATATCTTTAAGGGGAAATGTCTTAAAGGCCAGAGATAACTTTGGAAGACATGTTGACATTATGATTAAGACCTCAGTACAGAAAGCTGGGTTCCAGGGCCAGCACCCTTGGATGTGATTGTGTGACTTTAGACAGTCTGCCTCTCTGAGCCTCATTTTCCTCATCTATAAAATGGAACAATAACAGATAATTACAATAATGTAAATCTACTCATGAGATGAAATCATCCATGCACAGTACCTGGGCCAGTGCCTGGCTTCTAGTACAGGGCAAGTGCCCAAAACATCAGCAATTACTATCATAATAATGTTGTCTAACAACATTGTTAGTGATAATAAGTGTGTTGACTTGTCCTGTATGGCATGAACGATTTTAGCACAGGCTCTTGCTTGTAAATCTTGATAAATGGGTTCAACATCAGTATTGTCCTTGTTGGTGATGAAGGAAATATCCGGAAAGGGTTTCCTCTTTCCACAGGCAACAAACGACAGCGCCTCCCAGACTTCTGTGGTGGGCCAGTGGCTAGGATGCCACGCTTCCACTGCAAGGGATGCAGGTTCAGTTCCTGGGTCAGGGAACGAAGATCCCACACATTGTGTGACACGGCCCCCCAAAACAAAAGACACCACCTCTGGATCTGGTTACCTCCAACAAGAAGAGCCTTCCAGTGTGAGACTCCAAGCCTCAGGCTGGGGAGAAGCAGAACATGGCAGCCCCTGTGGGGAAGCTTAAGGAGTGCTGAGCTGCAAAGCCCCCTTGGCATCTGCAACTCCCACCTCCGTCCCTCTGCAGACCAGGCAGTGCCCATCTGGGTTCATGGGCTCAAAGGCAGCTTCTCCCCACTCGCTTCTGTGTCCAGCATCCTCCTGAAGCCTGCTTTGTGACAGGCTTTCAGGGACACAGTCAGCAAGCAGGCCTTATTGGCATCTGATGGGCAGAAAAGTAACTTACACAGAGGATCTGGGGGTGGGGGCAGGGGCATGGCAGACACTCCTATATCCCAAGGACACCCTCCTTCCAGTAGAGCTGTGATGGCCTGAATCTCTGGCAGAGGATACTGGTTTCTGAGAGCTCCTGCCATAAAACTGATCTGTGTCCCTACGGAAAATTCCACATTACAGAAAGCATGCCCGATGAGGCAAGACACTTCAGCTGGGAGCATCAGGAGACCCAGCTTTGCCCCTCTGCAGCCCCGTGACTGTAGCCAAGTCTCTTCCCCTCTAGATGCTCGGTCTCCCCATCAGGAAAGTTTAGGGAATGATCGGATCCACACTCTAGATTTAGATTCAGCTCTAAAAGCTGAACATGCATCAGGGAAGCTTGTTACAAAGGCGGATTTCAAGACCCGATCCTATAAATTCAGATTCAGCTGGACACCCTGGGCCAGGAAAGCACCCAAGCCCCCTGCCAAGGGACAGGGCATCTCCGGCTGCCACTCAGTGAGTGGTTTCAGGCATCCCAGAGGCTCGCTCTGAGCACAGCTGTCTCCCGGGCCCCAGGGAGAATCAGAGGGAGTGGAGAGTCTAAGAGGGGAGCAGCGAAGGGGCAGAGGTCCCCAGAGGCCCTGGTCTGGTGACTGTTGTCTGCATGTCACCCACAGCAAAGCCTGGCCAGGTACTCCCAGCCCACCTTCCCTGGCACCATTAGGGCAGCTGCAGGCACCCCTGGGAGATGTGCCTTATGGAAATTGGTCTCCTTGCCTTTCCTGCAGAAAAGCCCTTACCTTTGAGGTTTTCAGAAATCTTAAAAGAACAGCTATCTGGACTCCATATGCCCTTCAAGCAAGATGCAAGGGTTTTCTTTCAAGGGAGATATGGTGCAAGCCCACACTCACAAGCAGGTGTGCACTGTCCTGTGGGAGCCAGCCTGGGTCGCTGGCTTGGACAGCAGCAACCTCCTGGCCTGGCCCCCAGGGACCATTCTGCCCTCTGCCACCCATCCAACCCCGACTCTGCTCCATCACCTGCACTGAGTGCTACCTTGGAGGTGTTCTATGGGCTTTGCATGTTTCACCCCATCTAATCCCCACAACAAGCCCATGAGGTAGCTGATATCATTGTCCTCATTTCACAGATAAGGTAACTGAGGTGCAGAGAGGTTCAGTAATTTGCCCTAGGTGACCCAGCTAAGAGTTGGTGGAGCTGGGCTTTGAGTCCACCAGTGAGGCCCCCAGAGGCTGAGCTCTGAGACCGCCTGTCCTCAGGCTCATGTCTGCAGCCCCACCCAGGACCACGAAACCACTCATCCTGTCCAGGTTGAAATCCCACACACCCCTGTTATTAATAAAGCACATCCAGGAACCTGGTGGGGGTGGGGGGAGGTGGTGACAAACAGGAAAAATAAGGTATTTGCTGCAAAGCTTCTTCCCAGAGGCTCTGTGCCTCCCTCAGAGAGCCCAGTGTGTACACACGCACACACACTCACACACATATATGTGTGCATGCTCTCACTCACATATACTCAGACTCACCCAACACATGTTTTGCTCACACATGCATACACATTCGCACCCTCACACTCAAACACACTGACACAGCACATTCATGGTGCACAAGACACACACACACACACGTGCAGATACGCTTGCACACATTCATATGCTCTCAGGACACACACCTCCTCTCACAGTCACATGCACTCACATTCAGACGCAAATCCTCATGCTCACACACGCATGTCCTCACACACACACACATTCGTGTACTCACACGCACGCGGGTGTGTTCCCAGCCGTCACCCACGCCCAGCTGGTTGGTCTGTTCTCAAGCTGCTGACAGCACGTCAGTGAGGAGAGCTGAGAGCCGGACTCGTGCTGGAGGGTGAGCGGCAGAGGAGGAGTGCCCATCTGGTCCCCACACCTCGGGGAGGCGGGGATGCCGTCAGTGCTGGTGGAAGCTAGGAGGAGGGTGGGAAGAGCGAGCCCACTGTCTTGCCAGGACATGGGTCCCTGTCCCGGGCATGCCTGAGCCGGTCCTCATCTTCCCAGGGTTCTCTTCATTTCTTCGCAGCCAAGCTGCTGTTGTGGAGGGCTCACAGTGTGCCCGGGGTCTCCCCAGGGCCCTGCCAGTTGCCTTGCGGCTCTCCACAGTGGGCGCAGCTCTGCTCCCGCTTCACCCAGTCAGCAATGGAGACCCAGCCTGGTGAATGGCTCCCTGGTGCCCCAGCCGCATCCTGCCAGCCCTCACCGCGCGCCAACTCCCCGGACTCCCCAGGGTTCACTGCCAACCTCTCCACCCAGACACCCCAGCCCATCCCTGCCTGGAGGGGAGAAGAGGGGCTTCCCGCCATCCCGCTCCATGGCCTTGTGCTCCCCACCACCACAGCCCAGCCAGCCTGCAAGCAGAGAAGAGAAGGGCCCCCTGGTGACCTCCAGGAGCTCTGCCAAGAAAAACGCGGGCGGGCAGCGGGCAAGGACACATTCAGTTGCTGAGACGCATCGTTTCATTTTCAAGGAGACAGTGGGTACTGGATCTTGCCCATGCTGCTACAAGCCATATAAAATGATAGGATCTCTCTGAAGAGTAGTTGCCTTGTGTGTACAGAAGGCCTTTAAAGTGTGCAAGCAAGGGCGCATCCTTTAGCCTATTAATTCCACTTCGAGGAAATATATCCTAAGGAAATATCTGGATAGTTGAGCAGAGATGTAGTACAAGGATGTTCACTGCAGCATGGCTTAAAACAGCGTGGAATTGAGAACAGTCCAAGTAGCCAAAAACAGAGAACAGTTTAAGTAAATCATAATATAATCACACAACAGGATATTATATGACTACAAAAATTTTTTTCATGTAATTACTGATGCAGAGATTCATAATCTATTTCTGAGTTTAAGACAGGCTATATCAATTTATTTAGACTTAATATCGTTTCCTTTAAAAATTTCTATCCAGAGACTTCCCTGGTGGTCCAGTGGTTAAGAATCTGCCTTTCAATGCAGGGGACTCGGTGAACTAAGATCCCATAGCCTACAGGGCTACCAAGCCCACAGGCCACAACAAGGATTGCACATGCTGCAGCTAAGATCTGATGCAGCCAAATAAATACACATTTTAAAAAATAATTATCAATAAACAAAAATCAGAAAGTGAACACATCAAAATGTTAGCTAACGCGGGTTTTCCATGGAGAGTCATGCCAGCGGTAATGAGTTTCATTTTTTCCTTTTTCTGATTTTTTTTTTCTAAAATTGACGTTCAATGAAGGTGAATTTTTTCAATCATATGTACATATTACTACATGGGTTTGACTGTACATGAACTATTACTGAAAGACTGCAATAAGAACTGGCAACACGGGGCCTCTGGTAACAAAAGGTTAATGGCAAAGGGTCAAGACATAGGGAAGGAAATTTTTTTCACTATCTATCTTCGTAACCTTTGAATTTTGAACCATACGAGTTGATATCTTTTTACAAATATAAACTATACTTAAATTTTGAAGCCAACAAATGAAAGATTTAAGGGGCATCTTTGACATTTCACAAAGCCCCTTTTTGCTGCACACACAAAAAAATGTGGAAGGAGACTATTCATATTGGAATTGCTAAGTCAGATGCCTAGAGGGCTCAGAAAGATAAATGAGCGATGCAGCTGGTGTGAGCAATAGAGAGTGGTGGGGACTGGGGCAAACCAGAAAGTGGGAGCCCTCTCTATGAGGCAAAACAATTCTGCTCCAGCTGATCAGGCCATCAGCAAAAGTCAAATATTCAGGCTTTCACATGCATTTTCTCATTTTAAAACATGTGCTGTCCCCTCCCTGCCAAAAATAAGCATCTATAGGCCAGGTACCGGCGTCAGTTTGCAATCCCTACTGCATTTCGGGCTGGGGGCGCTATGCTGGATCTTCACTGCTGCGTGTGGGCTATCTCCAGCAAGTCGAGTAGGGGGCTGCTCCCTAGCTGTGGTGTGTGGGCCTCTCACCAGGGCAGTTTCTCTCGTTGCAGAGCATAGGCTCTGGAGTGCACGCTTCAGTGGTTGTAGGGCATGGGCTTAGTAGCCTTGTGGCGTGTGGGATCTTCCCAAACTGGGGACTGAACCCGTGTCCCTTGCATTGGCAGGCAGCTCCTTTAACATTGAGCCATCAGGGAACCCCTGGCAGGCAGATTCTTAACCACTGGACCACCAGGGAAGTCCCTTACTACATTACTGTGGAATATTCTTACTGAGAGATGCAAGGACCATTAAGGAGGGGTTAAATGGTGTGTGTGGGGCACAGACTAAAAGCCAGCACCCCAATTTCAGTTTTACCAGCTGTTGATTAACAGTCACTTGGAGGGAGGTGAACGTTTATGGGCTCCCAGGTCTTCTCAGCGGAGAGGCAATGGCAACCCACTCCAGTACTTTTGCCTAGAACATCCCATGGACGGAGGAGCCTGGTAGGCTGCAGTCAGTGGGGTCGCTAGGAGTCAGATACGACTGAGCAACTTCACTTTCACTTTTCACTTTTCATGCATTGGAGAAGGAAATGGCAACCAGCTCCAGTGTTTTTGCCTGGAGAATCCCAGGGACAGGGGAGCCTGGTGGGCTGCCGTCTATGGGGTCGCACAGAGTCGGACACGACTGAAGCAGCTTAGCAGCAGCAGCAGCAGCAGACCTTCTCAGAGGCATCAGGATTTTAACAGAACTGGGAGCTCAAGCTTGCTCTCTGAGGCCATATGAGAGTGAACCGTGAAACTAGGGGACCTCCCAGGTGGTCCAGTGGTTAAGAATCCCCCTTCCAGTGCAGGAGATGAGGGTTCAATCCCTGGTTGGGTAACTCAGATACTACATGTCATGAGACAACTAAGCCCGGGGCAACTAAGCCCATGTGCCACAACTAGAGAGAAGCCCACACCCACAACGAAAGATCCTGAGTGCCCCAATTAAGACCTGAAGCAGCCAAATAAATTGTTCAGTCGCTAAAGTCGTGTCCGACTCTTTGCAACCCCATGAACGGCAGCACACTGGGCTTCCCTGTAGATATAGAAAAAGAATAGAATTATAGGTCCGGTGTAGAAAGGTGAGCCCTTCTAGCTCTCTAGGAAGAGACAGCCTCCACATAAGGCTGACCTGGCCAGAAGTCAAAGTCAAGGTCAAAGTCAAGGTGCAGAAGCAGGCTGCCAGACCACAGGCCTTGGCCACTCGCCTTTGGGCTCCCCACTTCTCTGCTGTGGCCACCCTCTCCCCGCCCACTCTGCTGGCTCACACCCTGTCCTGACAGCCCAAGTCTCCTGCCTGCCCTGCTGACTCCCTGACCACGCGGGGCAGAGGCAGGACTCAAACCTGCTCATGCCTCTGAGCCCCAGCACTTTCCATCCAACAGGCTCCCTCCTTGGGCTTACTCCCATCCTGAGTCCCATGAAATGAGGCTAGGGAGACCTCTTTCTTAAGTTGACTGTGAGTTGTGTGAGGCGAAGTGTAAGGAAGCTGAAGATAACGACTATATTGTTATGCCTCAAAGTAGCAAAGGTTTTATCACTGAGTGATAACACTCCAGGCTCATGAGCATATACTGGGACATTTTCATACCCTGCTTCTGAGACTGTATGCCAGTACATTTGAGAATGGCCATTTGAAAGTGTATTTCAAAGTATATGTCAAAGTATGTAGGCAAATCTACAAAACAAAGTTAGATGGATGGCTGCCTAGGGCTGGAAGATGGAGGGGAAAGAGAATGACTGCCAATGGGTACCAAGTTCATTTGAAGGCGAAAAAAGTGTCCTAGAACTAGGTTGCAGTTATAGATGTACAGCTCTGACTATTCTAAAAATCACTAGGGAATTCCTTGGCAGTCCAGTGGTTAGGACTTGGCAGTTTCACTGCGAGGACCTGGGGTCAATCCCTGGTCAAGAAACTAAGATTCCACAAGCCATGAGTCAGTGTCCAAAAAAAAAAAAAAAAAAAATCACTGAATTGTGCTCTCAAATGGCTGAATAATATGGTATATGAATTGTATCTCAATTAAAAATTATATCTCAATAAAGTTTTTTTTTTCTTTTTGCCAAACCTCATAGCTTGCAGCATCTTATTAATAGTTCCCTGACCAGGGATTGAATCCAGGCCCCAGTAGTGAAAGCACCAAGTCCTAACCCCTGGACCATCGGGGAATTCCCTCAATAAAGCTATTTTTTTTAATGCACAGGTTTATGTATAAACTTGTCTCTGCATAATTTATGAGAGAAACAAGTTTTAAACAATCCAAACATCCAGCTTTGGGGTAAAATTAAAGCCCATCTTCACTGCAGAATTCCTATGGTTAAAGCGAGTATGGAATTGGATCACTGGGATGGAAGGCACAGTTAGGTCAGTGACCCTGAGCAAGCTGTTGACCTTCACTGAGGTTCACTTTTCTCACCTCTTGAGGGGAAATGGTGCTTTCTTCATCAGCGAGCTGTGGAGAGACAAGATCACCCGTACCTAGTGTTCAGTGTGGTCCCTGAGCACTGGAAGACCTCAGTCAATCTCAGTAAATGCTGATGATCAAACGACCCCACCTGCACACATTCTTTAGTTCAGGGGTCCCCAGCCTCTGGGCCAGGGACCAGTACTAGTCCACAGCCTGCTTAGGAGCAGGGCCACACAGCAGGAGGTGAGCAGCAGGCACAACCGAAACCTTCCCCTACCCTAACCCTGGTCCATGGAAAAACTGTCTTCCAGGAAACTGGTCCCCTTTCCTGCCAAAAAGGTTGGGGACCACTGCTTTGGTTCATCCTAACAGTCACATGACTCCCTTTTGACAAATGGGGAAGCCTGGGGTGTTAGGCAGGACTTCCCTGGTGGCTCATACTCAAGTTATATAGTCCGTAAAAACAAGAGTCAGAATTAGGAGTGTCTTCCCCTCCCCTCCCTAAGCCCTTCTCCTGGGCCCCTCCCTCTTCCTTCAGACCCATAGGATGGGGTACAGTTAGGTGTCCTCACACCCTCAGTGACCCTTGATCCACACCCTTGGGGTCCCACCTACCCACCAGGCTCACTCAGCTTTACCCTGACTTCAGCATCTGTGGGGTCCCAGCTCCCATCCCCATGCCTCCAGTTACCTCCTTCTCTAAGAGACAAACTTCAGAACGGGAAGGGAAAGGTCCACCCTGAGGTGACCCCACCGGGTGGCTATGGGGACAGAAGGCCTAACGCAGTCCAAGTGGGTGGGGACTCTCAGGACAGCTGCGCCATGTGGACAGATAGCCCTGCCCTGGGGGCCACAGAAGTGCCAGGCCAAACTGCCCTACAGCCACAACCACCCAGCAGGGATCACACAGGGCAGTCTCGCTCCTCCTGAGAGGACCACACTGATCCCTGCCAGGGCCATGGGTATGAGCTGCTTTTCTGCTCCTCTCCCTCCCTGACAAGCACCAAGCCCTGTCCAACTGACCTCTCTCTAAGGACCACTGAGGGATGGTCTTCCGCATGAGCTTGCAGAGGGGAATCCACGACCCAGAACTAAGCCAATCAGCACTGCAGCCCAGGACACAGTGACCGATTCAGGGTAAGCCTCTGAGCTCCGAGTACAGAGATCCAATCAGAGTACATCTCAAGAGTCCTGACGGAAATAAAGATTCTCCTTATTACCAGATTTCAGTTTGTAGCAACCTGGAGCACCTGCCCCCGATCTTGGGGCTGAAAGGGGAGTCTTTCAGTCTGTAACAACCACCAAAACACACACACAGAATTGGGAAACTAAGTCCTGATCATATGTTTACATCCCGATCAGTTCAATCCCTGGGTCAGGAAGATACCCTGGAGGAAGGCACAACAACCCATTCCGGTATTCTTGCCTGAGAATCCCATGGACAGAGGAGCCTGGCAGGTTACAGTGTGTGAGGCTGCGGTCAGAGAAGACTAAGCAACATGCTCACTTTCACTTTTTCACTTTCAGGCCTTGCCTGAAGCTACCCCTGGATTGTGTAGTTCAAAAAGCCTAAAACTCCTGTTCTGCTGAAGCAAGTTTAAGTTGAGTTTTCCTCTACTTACAGCCGGGAAACTCCTAAATGATACATGGCAGAGCTGTCAGATAAACACCTAAAATGACTGTTTAACCCTCATGTCAAAAGCCAAGAACAGACACACAGATGGCAACAAACACATGAAATGATGCTCAACATTGCTTTTTATTGCTGTTCAGTCACTAAGTCATGTCCAGCTCAATGCAACCCCATGGACTGCAACAAGCCAGACTTCCCTGTCCTTCACTATCTCCTGGAGTTTGCTCAAACTCATGTCCATTGAGTCGGTGATACCATCCAACCATCTCATCCTCTGTCCCCCCTTCTCCTCTTGCCCTCAATCTTTCCCAGCATCAATATCTTTTCCAATGAGTCAGCTCTTCATATCAGGTGGCCAAAGTATTGGAGCTTTAGCTTCAGCATCAGTTGTTCCAATGAATATTCAGGGTTTATTTCCTTTATTTCTTGGTTTGATCTCCTTGCTGTCCAAGGGAGAACTGCAAGTCAAAACTATAATGAGGTATTATTTCACACCAGTTAGAATGGCCATCATCAAAAAATCTACAAAAAATAAATGCTGGAGAAGATGTGGAAAAAAGGGAAACCTCTTGCACTGTTGGTGGGAAAACCACTATGGAGAACAGTATGGAGATTCCTTAAAAAAAAAACAAACTAGGAATAAAACTACCATATGACCCGGCAATCCCACTTGGGCATATGCCCTGAGAAAACCATAATTCACAAAGTCACATGTATCCCAGTGTTCACTGTAGCACTCTTTACAACAGTCAGGATATGTAAGCAACCCAGGAGTCCATCAGCAGATGAATGCATAAAGAAGTTGTGGTACATATATACAATGGAGTAGTCCTCAGTCATAAAAAGGAACAAACCGGAGTCAGTTGTAGAGAGGTGGATGGACCTAGGGTCTGACATACAGCGTGAAGTCAGAAAAATATCGTATAGTAATGCATATATGTGGAGTCTAGAAAAATGGTACTGATGAACCTATTTGCAGGGCAGGAATAGAGGTGCAGATGTGAAGAGCAGACCCGTGGACACAGTGTGGGAGGGAGAGGGTGGGACAAACTGAGAAAGGAGCATTGATGTCTGTACACCAGCACGTGTAAAGCAGGTGGCTAGTGGGAAGCTACTCTGTGACACAGGGGGCTCAGCTCAGTGCTCTGGGGTGACCTAGTGGGGTGGGATGTTGAAAGGGTAGGAGAGAGGCTCAAGACGGAGGGGATATACGTATATATATGGTTGGTTCATGATGTCGTACAGAGAAAGCAGAACAAATTGTAAAGCAATTATCCTCCAGATTAAAAATAAATTTAAAAAACACCAAGGACAAAGGGTATCATCTTATCCAGAAGGGTCTGCTCTGTCCTCCATCTTGAGGCCCAAGGGCCCCACGCCTGGAAGTGAACCCCAAGACCTCTGCCCCCCCAACCCCCACACATACACACACAGATGCCACACAGCACTGAGTCGACTTTTATTTTAAAGTCAAAGGCACAGCCTGGATGGGCGGAGGCAGTGACTCTGGAAACCCAGCCCAGACCCCCAAGGCCCCACCCCCCAGCTAGGGACAGCTGTGCCAAAGGGGAGGGGACGGATGAGAAGGGGGCCGCCCCTTTTGGGGGGCGGGGGTCGCCTACCTCCTAACAGCCCCAGAAGGGGGAAGCAGGTGACATAAAGTGAGGCAGAAATGCTTCAGGGGGTCCCCCAGGGCATCTCGCTGAGCACCCCCCGCCAACACAGGTCTTTGGTGGACGTAATTGCACAGACAGTCCATAAAGTGACAGCTTGAGAGGGGCCCCTCCCAAGAGCAGGTCCTCAGGGGGAGGGCAGGGGAGAGGTCCCAGTTTCTCCCTGTGGCAACTCAGTGCTTAGAAATGGAGGAGCCCTTCCCAACCGGGGCAGCCCCTTGGGGAAGAAGGGCCTTCTGCCAGATGAGGCAGTATCTTGGCAGAGGGCCCCACACCCCACTCCCCAGCAGGCCCCCTTCTTCCCTGCATCTCTAACTCTAATCTG
>SJYC01046386.1:0-30201 GCA_006408675.1 Madoqua kirkii | reverse complement strand
GGGGCCATTGGCTCGTCGGGGGGCTCCCTTGGCGGCCGGGGCCCGGCCCGGGGCGGCGGGCGCGGGGGAGACGCGGCGGGACGTGGCGGCGCTCCGTAGCTTCTGTTTCCGCCGCTTGGCCAGCGGCGCGTTTTCCACGCTCTTCAGGAAGAAACCCTCGCGTTTGCCCCGGTTGAACGCCTGGCGGAAAGGAAATGGTGACTCCCACCGGACCGGCCTCGACTTCCAGATCCTGGCCTTGGCCCCGCCCCAGGCCCTCCTTCCAGGTCAGCGCCAGCAGGTCTTTGGCCTCCATAGCCTCTCAGAAGCTCAGGGCCCCGGCAGGTCACGGGTCTGGACTCCGTGGAACTCAACCTGGCAGGACTCCGCGGAGTCGCCTCCCGGAGGCCCCGCCCCCATGCTCAGGCCCCGCCCCGGGCCCCGCCCCTCACCATGAAGGTGGCGTTGAGCCCGGAGCGCACAGCGGACCCCGAGGACTCCAGCACGTCCGGCGTCCGCAGCGGAGGCGAAGAGCGCGCGCTGCCGTCCTGCAGCCACGAGCTGCCCCGCAGCCCTTCTAGCTTCAGCCGCTTCGCGGGATCCACAGTTAAGAGCCCTGGAGGCGCGCGGAGGAGTTTTGGCGGACCGCGTGTAGAGGCTGCACCCACTCAGAGAGGGTAGCCCCACTCTCCTCCCCGACAAGCCCCCCACCGAGACACCTGACCCGGGGGCACTCCTTGCCCCATCACGACCCCATGGCCTCCCCCTCCCCAACCATAACCTGTGACCTCGGCTCCGCACCTCGGACCAGCTCCTTGGCTTCCTCAGACACGCCTTCCCAGGCCTCTCCGTCAAGAGAGAAGCGCCCCTCGCGGATCTTGCACATGATCTCCGCCGCCTGGCTCTGCCCGCCTTGGCCTGAGGCCCCCTGGAAGGGGACCTGGCCTGACAGCATCATGTACTAGGGGCGGGGGTGGGAGGGACAGGGGAAAAGTGAGACCAGCCCAGACGAGGGGCCCCTGGAGGCCAGGAGACTGAGTCAGCCCACCACAGGACCCTGCACTCTCTCCAAGAGGCTAACTCCTGAGGTCCATGGGTGATGAACTCTACCCCTCAAACTAGAGTGCCCAGACCCCAGCACCAGAGCGACCCTGCCTATGTATCAGGACATCTTATCCCAGCCTCAGACCAAATCCTGCCATCCCCACCAAGAGGACTGCTATCCCCAGGCTCGGAGGATTCTGACATCCCCTCAGAGACACCGTCCCCGTACCAGAATAACGCCGAGGCTCCAGAGGTCGCAGGACTCGTCGTAGCCCTGCTGGGCCAGCAGTTCGGGGGCGGCGTACTGCAACGTGAAGCAAGGAGTCTGCATGGGCCCCGCGGGGCTCTGCGGGCGCAGGCGCGCGAACCCGAAGTCGATGATCTTCACCGGGGCCCCGGGCGTGTCATCTGCGTACAGGATGTTCTACGAAGGAGGCGAGGCGGCCGTCAGAACCCGGCCCTCCGCGCCGAGGCCCTCCTGATGCGCTGAGGCCCCGCGCTCACCTCAGGCTTCAGGTCACGGTGCACTACGCCCGCCTCCTCGTGCATGAAGCTCACGGCGGACACGAGGCTGCGCAGGATCTGGCTCGCCTCGGACTCGCTGAAGTGCCGCTTCTTGCGGATGTGCTCCAGCAGCTCCCCGCCCTGCAGCAGCTCCAGGACCAGGTACGTGTGCAGCTGCGGGCAGCGCGACGGGCCGGGGTCACCGCCTACCGAGACCCCGCCCTCCAGATCCCGCCCCGAGGTCACCATCGAGCCCCGCCCCCAGTTTCAGGCGCCTTCCACGTTCAACCCCGACCTCAAGACTATCACCACGCCCCCCAAGAACTACCTTAGGACTCGCTTGCTGTTCTACCCCGTACTGTTTTCCTTCCCAGTGGCGCTAGTGGTAAAGAACCCGCCTGCCAATGCAAGCGAGGTAACAGATGCGGATTGGGTCCCTGGGTGGGGAAAATCCCCTGGAGAAGGGCATGGCAATCCACTCCAGTGTTCTTGGGCCTGGAGAATCCTATGGACAGAGGACGTGGCGGGCTTCGGTTCACAGGGTCCCAAAGAGTTGGACACGACTGAAGCGACTTAGCAGCAGCAGCAGTCCCTTTGGCCACCTTAAAGTTCAATTCAGTCCCTCAGTCGTGTCCAACTCTTTAAGACCCCATGGACTGCAGCACTGCCAGGCTTCCCTGTCCATCACCAACTCCTGCAGTCTGCTCAAACTCATGTCCATCAAGTCAGTGATGCCATCCAACCATCTCATCCTCTGTCGTCCCCTTCTCCCCTTGCCTTCAATCTTTCCAGCATCAGGGTCTTTTCCAATGAGTCACTTCTTCGAATCAGGTGGCCAAAGGATTGGAACTTCAGCTTTAGCATCAGTCTTTCCAATGAATATTCAGGACTGATTTCCTTTAGGATTGATAGGTTTGATCTCCTTGTAGTACAAGGGGCTCTCAAGAGTCTTCTCCAACACCATAGTTCAAAAGCATCAACTCTTCGGTGCTCAGCTTTCTTTATAGTCCAACTCTCACATCCATACATGACTACTGGAAAAACCACAGCTTTAACAAGATGGACCTTTGTCAGCGAAGTAATATCTGCTTTTTAATATGCTGTCTAGGTTTGTCATAGCTTTCTTCCAAGGAGCAAGCGTCTGTTAATTTCATGGCTGTAGTCACCATCTGCAGTGATTTTGGAGCCCAAGAAAATAAAGTCTGTCACTGTTTCCATTGTTTCCCCATCTATGCGCCATGAGTGATGGAACCCGATGCCATTATCTTCATTTTTTGAATGTTGAGTTTTAAGCCTGCTTTTTTCACTGTCCTCTTTCACTTTTATGAAGAGGCGCCTCAGTTTTTCACTTTCTGCCATAAGGGTGGTGTTATCTGCATATCTGAGGTTATTGATATTTCTCCCGGCAATCTTGATTCCAGTTTGTGCTTCATCCAGCCCGCATTTTGCATGATGTACTCTACATATAAGTTAAATAAACAGGGTGACAATATATAGCTTTGATGTACTCCTTTCCCAATTTGGAACCAGTCCATTGTTCCATGTCCGATTCTGTTGTTTCTTGACCTGAATACAGATTTCTCAGGAGGCAGGTAAGGTGGTTTGGTACTCTCCTTTCTTTAAGAATTTTCCACAGTTTGTTGTGATCCACACAACAAACTGTTGTGGCCACCTTAAAACCCACCCGCAGAAATTGTCCCCCTGCCCTGTTCCTTTGTCCATTCCCATATCTGCCTTTGAGTCCTCAGGCCCTCCTGGGTGCTTAGTCCCTCATTTCGTGTCCGACTCTTTATACATATGTAGCTTGTAGCCTGCCAGGCTCCTCTGTCCATGGGGATTTGCCAGGCAAGAATACTGGAGTGGGACGCCCTCTTCCAGGGGATCTTCCCAACCCAGGAATCAATCCCAGGTCTCCCACATTGCAGGTGGATTCTTTACTCTCTGAGCCACCAGGGAAGCCCAAGAACACTGGGGTGGCCTATCCCTTCTCCAAGGAAACTGTTGAATTGCGGGCGACTTCTTTACCTGCTGAGCTACCGTAATCCCGCCTCGCTCACCTCCAGGTCCTCAGGCCTCTCAGTCGTCACCTGGTCGTGATGCACTTCGTGCAGCTTCACCACGTTGGGATGCGACTGGCACAGCCGCAGGGCAGCCACTTCTCGCTGCGTGTTCTCCTCCAGCCTGGGGGCAGGGCAGGCGGTGTCAGAACACAGCCGACCTCCGGCCCCATCCTCCCCGAGTCCGCTCTATCGGACTCCGCCCGCCCCGGGCCCGCCCACCTGCGACTGAGGATCTTGACAGCGAACTCTTGGCCGCTCTGTAGCTGGCGGCAGCGGCGGCACACGGAGAAACTACCCTGGCCCAACGCGGGTTCCTGCAGGTCCAGTTCGTACTGCTGGAAGAAGGGCGAGTCCTGGGGCCGAAAGAGAAGCGTCAGAGGTCCTAGCGGGAGCCTTGCGGCTATTCCGGGCCTCACCGAAGCTGCCATGTGTGCCTGGTGGAGACAGGTCTGGAGTCCCCACGCCCACTTCTCCCCACCCTGGCCCAATCCACCTGCATCATGACGCTCCTGGCCAACGCCGCCGGGCCGGGCCGGTCTCCAGCACCGGACGCCTCCAGCACATCGGTCATCACAGCGTTGTTGCGGTCAAACAAGATGGATGGCGCCACGAAGGAGTATCCCTGGTGGAGGAGGGGGTAGTCAGGGATGGATGGGCATCCGGGGGCTGGAGGTGCAGAAGGAGCCCCTGAAGGAGCCCCTGAAGGCCCAGACCCAGCCGGAAGGGCAGGGGGCAGAGGAAAGACCCTGCAATAGGGAGTTGGGGGTGTTGCTTTTGCGTCCCGGTGTACACAGGCTGTTGTGGCCATTTTTATTCCACCTTGGTCTGTGATCCCTTGGAATCATGTCTATCCCCTCAGCAGTCTGGGACTCCACCTTTCTCGTCACATTGGTCCCCCAAGTGCCAAGGCCATCATCTGGCACAACGTAGTGGCCCAGAATATGATGGGCTGAACAAGTAAAAGAATTGTGGCCTGGTGTCACACATGCTTAGCTTAGGAGAATTCAGCTCTACCCAACTCAGGACAAAAAGTCTTTATTACTTTCAAATCAAACTTTGGCCTCCTCTGCAAGGGGGGGCTACTGAGGAAATGTAAAGAGAAACCAAAGTTAATCTTTCTGCCTTTCCTAAGGATCCATGTCCTGGCAAGTCAAGGAATTCTCAAGGGTAATTTTAAGGATGTGTTGTTTTCTCTTAAAAACGCAGCGCCCTGTATGCAGAGCTAACTAGGATGCACACAGGTGGGATTTTTGTCTATTAAGTTTGTTGATATGTCCCCAGTACCCAAGTCAGTGCCTGGCACGTTGAAGGCACTCAGTACATATTTTTGAATCATTAAATGAATGAATGAAAGTAACCATTGATTCACAAAAAAACTTGCTCATTAGGACTGTGAGATCAAAGATAGATCCCAGTAGATCAAGGGATATTCAAGCATAGAGCTGTCACTTGTGAGAGCTTCACAGAGGGGACTGATCCATCCACAGTTGATACCGGACTATTATTTACTATTTATGGACCACGTCCTACCCAGCCATGACCCCAAGCTGGACTTAAGGACGCAAAAATTAAACACATAGTCCCTGCCCTCTGAGAATTTCAGACCAGGCGAGGTGGTCTCCATCAGTGTCAGTATACAGCCTGACAAGCTGCTCAGAAGGAGGTTTTGTCTTCAGAGGGCTGGTGCACCAGAAAAGGGCAACCCAGGGCCAGAGGAACAGGGAAGTCTTCACACAAGGCAGCGCTGGACAACAAGGCTTGAATTTTGCCAGGTGGGCAACTGTAGGAAAAGAACTCCAGGTGGGGGAAAACTCCATGTGCAAAGGTACAGAAGTATGTTCTGGAACCTCTGAGAAGTTCCAAGGTGCTGGAGCACCAGGTGAAATAACAGAGAGTACTGAGCAAAGACCACATGATATACAAATAAACTGATTTGCACAATAGAAACAGGCTCACAGACTTTAGTGAATGAACTTCTGATTACCAGGGGGGAAGGGTGAGAAAAAGGGATAGTTAGGGAAAACCAGACACAGAGCAACGGACTGGTTCAAAATTGGGAGAGGAATACGTCAAGGCTGTATATTGTTACCCTGTTTATTTATATGTAGAGTACATCATGCAAAATGCCAGGCTGGATGAATCAAAAGCTGGAATCAAGATTGCATGGCGAAATATCAACAACATCAGATATGCAGATAATACCACCCTAATGGCAGAAAGAAAAGAGGAACTAAAGAGTCGCTTGATAAAGGTAAAAGAGAATGAAAAAACTGGCTTAAAACTCAACATTCAGAAAACTAAGATCATGGCATCTGGTCCCATCACTTCATGGAAAATAAATGGGGAAAATATGGAAACAGTGGCAGATTTCATTTTCTTGGGCTCCAAAATCACTGCAGATGGTGACTGCAGCCATGAAATTAACAGACGCTTACTCCTTGGAAGGAAAGTTATGACCAACCTAGACAGCGTATTAAAAGCAGACATCACTTTGCCGACAAAGGTCCATATAGTCAGCTATGGTTTTTCCAGTAGTCATGTACGGATGTGAGAGTTGGACCACAAGGAAGGCTGAGCGCCAGAGAATTGATACTTTCAAACTGTGGTGCTGGAGAAGACTCTTGAGAGTCCCTTGGACAGCAGGGAGATCAAAACCAGTCAATCCTAAAGAAAATTCATTGGCAGGACTGATGCTGAAGCTGAAGCTCCAATACTTTGAGTACCTGATGCAAAGAGCTGACTTGTTAGAAAAGACCCTGATGCTGAGAAAGATTGAAGGCAGGAGGAGAAGGGGACAACAGAGGATGAGATGGCTGTTGGTGCCATCAACTCAATGGACATGAGTTTGAGCAAACTCTGAGAGATAGTGGAGGACAGGGAAGCCTGGTGTGTTGCAGTCCGTGGAGTTGCAAAGAGTCAGACGTGATTTAGCGACTGAGCAACAACAAGGGGATTTGACATGTATATAATGCTACATTTTAAATGGGTAACCAACAAGGACCTACCGTATAGCACAGGGAACTCTGCTCAATGTTAGGTGGCAGCCTGGATGGGAGGGGAGTTTGGGGGAGAATGGATACAGGCATATGTATGGCTGAGTCCCTTTGCTGTCCACCTGAAACTATCACAACGTTGTTATTCGGGTATATTCCAATATAAAAGAAAAGAAAAAGTTAAAAAAAAAAAAAAAGACCACGTCATGCAAGGCCTTGTATACCAAGCAAAGGAGCTTGGACTTGTCTAACAGGCCCAAGCTTCTAAAACTGGGTAGAGGGGGCCTGTGTCCCCAGGAATGTGATATGGTGTGCCACAGTATAAACAAAGCATCTCTTCCTAGGTGTCCTCTTAAAACAATAGTTTTACCTAACAATAAAGAGAGATGATGGAGAAGGGAAATCAACATGAAACTTCAAGATAAACCAGGAAATTCAAAGACGTGTCCTGCCAAGGCAGTCTCGATGACTGACAATTCCAAGTTCATCATGAATAGAGGGCAAGGGAGATGCTGAGTCCCCCTCAGGACACAGGGCTGTGTAGTGTCCCCAGGTCAGCCGGGGCCAAGGCTGGCAGCAGCACCCCACTTTCTCTGCATCTGTGGTTCCACGAGCTCTCACTCACCTGGAAGATGCGAGGGTCCCCAGGTGGGGGGCTGCCCGGGGGTGAGTAGACAGGCTCCAGTCGGGTAAATTCCTCTGCAAAGTTGCCCACATCCAGCTCTGAGCGGATCTGGGGTCGGAATGGGGCTGGAATCTTCCTAGCAGCCAGGGCAGCCCAGTCCAACCCTGGAGAAAAGGAATGAAAGGTAAGGGATCAAAGGACAGAAAGTGGAAACACTGTCCACTCGGACCACTCTCACTGGGCAGCTCCTCAGTGAGGCAAAGGTCTCGCTGGCAGCTGTGTGCAAAGCTGTTCTTCCTGCCTAGCCAGCTTCTGTTTCCCTTCCTCTGATAACAGGATCCCTGTTTCCCTTGGAGAACCACCCCTCCACCACACTCAGCCAATTCTGGGACTTTTAATAGAACTGGTATGCAAAAAAAAAAAATCTCTTTCTTCTTCTGGACTTAAATCTGGGAGGATATGGGTCTGGAATTGCTGAGGCCCCCTCAGTGTCTAGTGATGAAATGCCCAGGCAGAAAAGCAGAAGCAAGAGACAAAGTAAGAAATTCCTAATAACACAGACTTGTTATTAGGAATAACACCTAGATCCATCCTTGCCTGAAATCAGACCGTTTTTCCTGACTTTTCATTTATGGTAGCTAAAACATTCCTTTTTCTGTTTAAACTAGTATGGCATAGCTTTTCTTGTTGCCTGTCCAATACCTGTTCTCTCTGTCATTCTTAGTACTATAGCCCCTATTTTATTTCAGGAACCAATGTACAAATACTAAAAAATAGCATTTCACAAACCTCTTTGCAGTTAGCAGTGACCAGTTACTTGTAAGCAAAAATTATGTGGGAGGAATCCAGAGAAAGAGCCTGAAGAGGAGGGTGAGCAGTTGTTAAGTACCCTTTTTGCCCTTCCCCCCTTCCTCATGTTTCCCACCTGGAGAGCAACCTAGACAGCAAGAGGTCTAGCAGTCATTTCGATACCAGGAGGCAACCGTGGGAATGCAGGCTGTAGCGTAGCGTTAGTTCCTCGGGCACGTCAAACTCTTGTGACCCCATGGACTATGGCCACTCGGCTCCTCTATCCATGGGATTCTCCAGGCAAAAATACTGGAGTGGATTGCCAGGCCCTCCTCCAGGGAATCTTCCTGACCCGGGGACTGAACGCGCATCTCTTGTCTCCTGCACTGGCAGATGGGCTCTTTACCAGTAGCGCCACCTGGAAAGGCCTGGCAATGGAAGCTATGTGCTAAAAATAAAGGAGCATTTAAAAAGAAACAATCAAGCTTGGCTCCTTTAAGACATCACAGCAGCCCTAGACTGCTGACCTCTGGATTTCTTTTAGGTAGATAGATAGACAGGTATATAGATCTCTATCTTTTTTAGACTACCATTCATTCCAATCTCTGTTCTTAGAAGCCAGACTCTATTCCACAGATATCACCATCTCCAGTGCACTGTTTGTCACATGCAGCCTAGAGGCATGGCTTGGGCTTAAAGGCCCCAGTTCTGGCACCAGGGACTTCAGCATTGCTATCAGCAAAGAGATCGTCTCGAGAGAAGGGGAAATAGCATCAGGCCTCAAAGACCTCGAGGGGTGCGGGCGCTCTCTAGTCTGACAACTGGTTCACCTGCTCCCAAGCACCCAGGGCCCAGGATGCACTCAGGGTGGGCTGAGGGATTCACTTAAGGACACTGACCCTGCTCATTCATTCTGCCCATAACGGAACATCTTCACCATGGAGGCTTAAGACTCCTATCTGAGAAAGCTTCTCTGAGGGCCCTTCCAGGCAGAACTTGCTGGGAAGATTCAAGGAGGTAGTATTCTGGGTAACTGGGTGCCCGGCCTACAGCAAGTGCCCATAAAGGGATGCTTTTGTTACTACATCAGCAAGGCAAATTTAATACCCACGTGTAAACAGAACATGACACTTCAGAGCATGGGCCTTCAGGCCACCTAGACCTGAGCTCTATCCGTTCGCTCACTGATCTTGAGCAAATAACCTAACCTCTCTGCCCATGGACTATATAGTCCATGAGGTCACAAAGAGTCAGACACGACTGAGCAACTTTCACTTTTTCTGAACCTGTTTCCTCATCTGTGAAAAGTAGGTTGGTTCTGAGGGTTACATGAAATTATGCAAGCAAGGGGCCAAGACACATTCACTGTTACAGGGTCCTGCTAGGCAACGGGGGCTTCCCAGGTGGCTCAGTGGTAAAGAATCCGCCTGCTAATGCAGGAGATGCGTGTTCAATCCTTGGGTCGGGAAGATCCCCTGGAGTAGGAAATGTCAGCCCACTGCCATGGATGGAGAAGCCTGGGGGGCTACAGTCCAGGGGATCGCAAAGAGCTGGACATGACTGAGCCCCTGAGCGCACACACATGCGGTACAATGACTGGCCCACACAGTGCCCAAACCAGCAAGGCTCACAAGGACAGAATTCACTCAGCACTGCACCCTAACCCGCGTGCAAGCAGCTTAGGACAGATCCCACGTGGCTGATCCGGCACATCCATCTGAAGTACAGGCATACAGACTGTACAGGTACAAAGACCAAACCCCTGAGTGGCTGCTAACAGTCATGAGACTGGGGCCGAGCGTAGACCTGGGGTCTGTTCCCAGCTCTACATTTTCACTGTGTGATCTCTGGCAGATCACCATGCCTCTCTGAATTGTCCAATGAAGAGTCCATTCTCAAGTCCCTGCCAGCCCTGCCAGGCAATGAACCTAGAATTCTTTCCCACGAGAGCAAATTTTAATAGAGATGAATGAGAAGACAAGCCTGCTTTCTTTACCTGCAAAGTTTTCTAAATCAAGTGAAACCAGCCAGTCTCAGACCATCCCTCCAGTGTCCCCCAACCCAGAGCAGTAGCCCAGCCCTGGTGTGTGCAGAGAGCTATGGGGGTGAGCCAGGAGCCTCACCTGGAAGAAGGGGTGGTCCTTAACTTCCTGTGCCCCCTGGGGTCCTGCGCCCAGTCGCTTCTTGGGGTCCTTGCAAAGTAGCCGCTGCAGTAGGTCCTGTGCCACTGGCCCGATCCGGGGGGGGAAGGGGGGGAGCACTTCAGGATCCGTCTGGGAGGATTGGGGGGGGCGTCAGGGGCAGCGAGCCCCTCCTCCAGCCCTGCCCAGGCTCCTCGGCCGCCCTCTGCTTCCAGCCCTGCTCACCGAGACACCTCTGCCTGCGTGTTCCTCTCGCCCTCCAGGGTGAAGGGTGAGGCCCCCGTCAGCAGCTCGAAGAGCAGGATGCCAAGGCTCCACCAGTCCACAGCCTGCCGGGCACAGCCAGGGTGAGAGCCTGCGGCCACCTCCACTTCCCCCCACCCCACTCCCGAGCCAACCCACCTTGCCGTGGCCCGACTTGCTGCGGATGATTTCAGGGGCCATGTATTCGATGGTGCCACAGAAGGAAAAGGTCCGCTCTTTCTGGGAGGAGAAGACGACTCATTTTGACACCCAGCCTCACTCCCCACCCCACGGCCCAGAGTAAGACTTGCTGGATTTGTGAGAGTCGGAGCAGTGGGAACTTCCTGAAGGCAGAGCTACTGCACCCCTCCCAGAAATGCAGAGCTAGGCATGGAGCTGGAGCCGTGGGTTCAGGAGGCTGAGACCACCCTTCACTCACCTCCTCTGTCAGGAACTCCTTGCTAAGCCCAAAGTCGGTGAGGACAATGTGACCCTCGGAGTCCAGCAGCACATTCTCCAGCTTCAGATCTCGGTAGATGATGCCCAGCTGGCAGAAGGGAAGAGGGCACTGAGGGTCCCTCCTCCGACACCCCAACCCCTGGCTCCTACAGCTCCTGTTCCGCACCAGATCCCTGGGGCAGGGGATCTCCAGCGGGGTGGGGGGCAGGATGAGATGGCCCATTGGACGGGAGAAGCCATTTAAGATTCACCAGCATAGGGACTTCCCTGGTGGTCCAGTGGTTAAGAATCCGCCTGCCAATACAGGGGACATGGCTTCCAGCCCTGGTCCCGGAAGGTGCCACATGCCATGGAGAGCAACTAAGCCCGTGGCCCACAACTGCTGAGTCGCAGCAAGAAAAGCTACCACGAGCACCCCGAGCACTGCAACAAGAGTAGCCCCCGAGTGCAGCAACGAAGACCCAGCACAGCCATCAATCAATCAATCAATCAATCAATTTCCAAAAAGCACAGAAGGGGCGGGGAAACACCACAGAGAGACCCCCAGGAGGAAAGCCATGTGAGGAGACCCGAATCACGACAGCTCTGGGAACCAAGGCACGAGGTCTCCGTTTGAGGAAGTTCTGTGAACGCGGCCCCAGGAAGCAGCCTGTGAGAGTTCCCTGTGAGAGGAAAGCCCCCTCGAGGAGGCGCCAGCAGAGGAGACCCCAGAAGGCCTTCCTCCCAGGAGGCTAGGGGAAGTGGATCCAGCCCCCCCAACCCCCGCGGCCACCCCCTTCCAGGAAGCCCAAGGCTGCCAGGTTCACAGGGGGCCTGGGACCCGGTGCCCAGGGCCACAGCCAAGTGGCCAGGTCCTCACCCACCTTGTGCAGGTGCTCCAGGGCCAGCACGATCTCGCCCCCATACTGCACTGAGGGTCCCTCCTCCGACACCCCAACCCCTGGCTCCTACAGCTCCTGTTCCGCACCAGATCCCTGGGGCAGGGGATCTCCAGCGGGGTGGGGGGCAGGATGAGATGGCCCATTGGACGGGAGAAGCCATTTAAGATTCACCAGCATAGGGACTTCCCTGGTGGTCCAGTGGTTAAGAATCCGCCTGCCAATACAGGGGACATGGCTTCCAGCCCTGGTCCCGGAAGGTGCCACATGCCATGGAGAGCAACTAAGCCCGTGGCCCACAACTGCTGAGTCGCAGCAAGAAAAGCTACCACGAGCACCCCGAGCACTGCAACAAAGAGTAGCCCCCGAGTGCAGCAACGAAGACCCAGCACAGCCATCAATCAATCAATCAATCAATCAATTTCCAAAAAGCACAGAAGGGGCGGGGAAACACCACAGAGAGACCCCCAGGAGGAAAGCCATGTGAGGAGACCCGAATCACGACAGCTCTGGGAACCAAGGCACGAGGTCTCCGTTTGAGGAAGTTCTGTGAACGCGGCCCCAGGAAGCAGCCTGTGAGAGTTCCCTGTGAGAGGAAAGCCCCCTCGAGGAGGCGCCAGCAGAGGAGACCCCAGAAGGCCTTCCTCCCAGGAGGCTAGGGGAAGTGGATCCAGCCCCCCCAACCCCCGCGGCCACCCCCTTCCAGGAAGCCCAAGGCTGCCAGGTTCACAGGGGGCCTGGGACCCGGTGCCCAGGGCCACAGCCAAGTGGCCAGGTCCTCACCCACCTTGTGCAGGTGCTCCAGGGCCAGCACGATCTCGCCCCCATACACACGCACCTCGGCCTCCTTGAAGTACTGGCGCTGGTAGAGGTGGGTGAACATTTCGCCGCCGTTCACATAGTCTGGGGGAGGTGGGAGTGGAAGTTGGGAAGCAGCCCCCGTGGGTGGCCCCACCCACCCCCACAGGGCCTGCCCTTACCCAGGATGAGGTGCAGCTTGGCGTCAGTCTGGAAGGCGTAGTGCAGCGTGACCAGGAAGGGTGCCTGGCGCACCAGCTCTAGCACGGAGCGCTCGGTGCGCGTGTGCTCCTGTGTCTTGGCACGCTGCACCAAGGCTGCCTTGCGCAGCACCTTCATGGCATACAGCTTGCCCGCGTCGTGCCCGCCCGCCTTCCGCACCAGGAACACCTTCCCGTAGGCTGTGGGGGCAGTGAGTGGGCAGAAGGTAGGCCATGAGCAGAAGGGTGGGTGTGAAGGTGGGGGGGGGGAGCAACGCCCACCCAGGAGGGTGTGCAAGGTGGGGGAAGGAACTGGGTCGAGAGGCAGGTGTGCACAAGGCCGGCAGCGCTTTCTAAAGCAAAGATGTGCACACCCCCGGGAGGGTGCTCAGCAAACCTAGGGAAGGGATGTGCAAACCAGGCTGGGGGGCGGCACGCAACTCCCGGGAGGCCTGCAGCACAGGGTGGGGGCAGGGTGTGTGCAACCTGGGGAAGGTATAGAGGATGCAAAGCCAGGGAGGGGACGCAGAGGTGCGGGCAGATAGAAGGACAGTCAACCCCGAGGTGGGGAGTTTGCACAGTGGAGGAAGACGGCTCTCATATCTCGCAAGGTGGGGGGAGCTGTGAAATCACACGGGTGGGCTGCAAGCCCCCAAGAGTGTTGGCACACCCGGGAGGACCTTGCTCAATGTGGAGCAGCCCTGGAAGTGGGCATGCCAACCCCGGCAGGGCAGGGCCAAGCAGGCAAGGCGGGCTATGCCAGGAGAGGGTGGGGGGCATTGCTGGTGGCCTGGCCCAACCCAGGCGGGTGTGCCCGCGCGGCAGGCCCAGAGCACCCTGTTGGGGGAGGACACTTGCCGGTGGATAGGGGTCCTCACCTCCCGTGCCCAGCACCTTGAGCAGCTGGAAGTTCTCCACGCCTACCTTCTCCTCGTGCCCCGTCAGGTTGGCTGTGGGCACAGGGGGCAAATGAACCCAGCCAGTGCATGAACCCTCCCCGGCCGGCCTGGGCAGCCATCACCCAGCCAGCACCCCAGGCCACCCCCTGCCCCACCTTCGGTGATCTGCAGCTCCACGGCACAGCCCTCGTCCCATCCTCGTCCCCCATGGCCGGCGGGTCGCTGAGGCCCGCGCGGCTCGGCTCCGGGGCGGGCGGCGCCGGTTACATGGCGGCTCCGGCCGGGGCGGGAGCTTCCTGGTGCCGCCTCCGGGGCCGAGGCGGGCGCCGGCGCCGCCTCCCGGCTCCCCGCCCCGCGCGGCCTGAGTCAGGCTCTGGAACGTGACAGCGCCCGGGCTGCGGGTGGGCGGGGGCGGTCCGGTCTCCCGCGGGCGCAGGGTGCTGCAGCCAGGAGTGTGCGCTCTTGGGACCCCGGGCGACCCTCCTGGGGACCCGGGAGTCCCCCGTGGGAGCCATGTCTGGGGTTTATGGATAACCCGGAGCCTCTGTGGGGCGGACACTCCCCAGCCAGGTATCGGCCCCAGGGCGGTAAGTCCACCGCAGGCTGTGCTCCAAGGGGGTGGGAGTCCCACTCGGGTGCTTCAGAGTTGCCTTCCTGGCCAGGGTGCCAGCCCTAAGGGCAGCCAGGCAGCTCTGTCCAATTCTTAGCCACCAGTGAGAGTGAGGAACTCCACACAGATCACACAGCCCTCTTGCCTGGTTCTTCTTGATCACTTCTTGACTGCAGCAAATAGGGGAGGGGATCTGTCAGTCCCCTTGACGGATGAGCAGTGTGAGGCCACGGGCCACTTCATCCAGCTCTTGCCTCCGTAGCCCCAGCCCTGCACGCCTCTCAGTGTGTCTCTGCTCTTGGTGCTGGGCCGGCTAAGAGGGTCCCAGAAGCCACGTGGCCCAGCCCAGCTTCCTGTCTGTATCCCCTGCTGCAGGCACAGCCCTCTTCCCTGTGGACTTGACTTTGCAGGGGAGGCCTGCTAGGGGGCAGGCACCTTGAGGGCCGGGCCTGTCTCTGGGCTCCCCCTACCCATGAGGGTGCCTACAGGAGGCACTCCAGCGGGCATGGGCAGCCTGTTTTCTGACCGAATCTCTCTAGAGCGAGCAGACCTTTAAAAACACCTCAGGGAACTCCCTGGTGGTCCAGTGGTTAGGGTGTGGTTCTCCCTCCTGTCGTCCCCAAGCCTG
Organism: Madoqua kirkii; assembly: GCA_006408675.1. Taxonomy (NCBI): domain Eukaryota; kingdom Metazoa; phylum Chordata; class Mammalia; order Artiodactyla; family Bovidae; genus Madoqua; species Madoqua kirkii. Next base: position 15,351 of record SJYC01046386.1, on the reverse strand, counting down.
GTACAGAGGGGACCCCAAAAAGGGGTGTTGGAGCCACATAGGGGTGCCCTCCTCCCCGCCATCAGACTCAGCGCCCCTGGCCAGCTGGTCCTCCAGAGCTTCATCTCCCTCCCTGACAGCTCACAGGAGCTAGCAACAGTGGAGGCCCAACCCAGAGGCCCTATGGGAAGGGGGCTCCCAGCCGCTCAGCCCCCCTGGAGGCCAGGGGGTGTCCACTCCCATGCCACCAACCTCAGAAACTCAGTCTGAGAGGAGGGCAGAGCAGCGGGTGAGCCCCAAGGGGAGGGTTGTGGAAACCCAGTGAGTCAGGCTACATAGGTCACCCTGGGAGGCAGGCCTGGCCACCCCTCCCAGCTCTTGCCACCCCCGGATTCAGGCTGCCTCACCTCAGCCGGGCAGCCCCACCCTACTCAGGGCGGCCCCAGGTGCCCTGACTCACGTCCTGTCGCCCTATCGCCCAGCCTAGTTGCTGCCCTCCCTGGCGTCAGTCACCCGAGAGGCCCTGGTCAGAGACCCCCGGCATCCTTCCCAGCTCCACGATAGCCCCTCACGCCCCAGGCTGTAAACTCCCTAGGGAGGGGCTCAGCCCCAGAGGGTTGGAGATGAGAGGATGAGGAGGCAGGAAGCAGTAAAAGGAGAGAAGGGGGTGCAGGGACAGGGTGGGCGCCGGCCCTCTGGGTATTTCACTGCCCCCACTCAGGAGCCCAGGCCCAGACCCCCACCCACTGCTGGCCGCTCAGAGCCTCCCCGCCAGCCCAACCAGCCCCTCCCCTGAGGAAAGCCCTTTGCTGCCCCATGCAGGGCGAGGAAGCCAATAGCCACCAGGCCCCTGTCAGCAGAGAACTCCAGGCCCCATGTCCCTGGCAGCGAGTGGCTCCTGGCTGTGGCCGGTAGACGCAGAGCTCAGAGTCAGTGGTTGCATCCCAGCTTTATTTTCCTGTCCCTCACATCTGAGCCAAGGTTCAGAAATGGACCCAGGTCACCGGCCCCAGGGAAGGGCCTTGGCTCCCCTCCTGGGCCGGGCTGGGGGCTCTCTTGCCCACTCCTGCCTGCCTCCCTCAGCTGGGAGCTTCCCTGGGGACCACCTCCTGAGGGAGGGCTGCAGGGCCGAGCCCCAGCAGGGAGCCGTTTGTGGGGGCCAGCCGTCACCCCTGTCCACAAACTCGTCCCAGCTCCAGCTCCGGCCCCCAGTGCAGGCCGTGGAGGATCCAGGGGCCCAGGTCTCCTTGTCCAAGGACTCGCCTTGAGTGCCCTGCCTCCCCACATTCTTGGGCTGCCTGGGGTCCCCACTGAGACTCCAGTGCTGAGAACACTCTGCTCCCAAGCTCTCCATCCATGCAGTGTCACTGGCTGAGAGAAGGGGCGAGAGTTCTCTTCTCCGGTTCCTGCACCTCGAGGCCTGGAGGGAAAAGCTCAGCTCAGGCTTACACTCTCCAAGGGGCTCCCAGCCGCCTGGCCGAGCCTTGAACACACCACGGCTTCGCTTCAGCTCTTCCCTCTCTGCCAGGAACTCCATTCCCCAGATACATGGACAGGACACACCCTCACCTCCAAGCCTTTGCTTCAGCTTCACCTCCTCTCGGAGGCCTGCCCTGAGCTCCCTACCTGACCTCGCCACCTGCCCACCCAGGGCTCCTGATCTCACCCACCCTGCTCTCCTTTTTTTTCCCAGGACACTGTCACCTCCTAATACTGTAGGGCTGAGCTCCCCAGGACAGGACTGGGCACCTGAGATGTGGCCAGTCTGAACTGCAATGTGCTTGGGTGTAAAATACCACTGGACTTCAGACTTAGTGTGAAAAAAATGAAGTATCTCATTAAGGATTTTTTACACTACTACATGTCTAAAATGGTAATAGTTTAGGCATACTGAGTTAAATAAAATATATTACTATTCTAATATTAATATATGCTGTGATATTGAAATATATTAATATATAATATAAATATTAATATGTATTGATATAGTATATTGGTGTATTGATGTATAATTTATTAAATGTATTAAATATATACAATATATAGTATATTAAATATATACCATATATTTATATAATATGTTAATATGCTAATGGTAATTAATTTTACATGTCTCGTTACTTCCTCTAATGGGGGATTCCCTGGTGGCTCAGGTGGTAAAGAGTCTACCTGCAATTCGAGAAACCCAGGTTTGATCCTTGGGCCAGGAAGTTCCCCTGGAAAAGGAAATGGCAACCTATGCCAGTATCCTTGCCTTTGGAAATGCTATGGATGGAGGCTGGCAGACTACAGTCTATGGGGGTCGCAAAGATCCTCTGATGAGGCTACCTAAACATTTTAAATTACACATGGAGCTCATGTCATAATTCTATTGGACAAGCTATTATAGATAATTATTATTTTTATGCATATCATGAGCTGTCTCCCAGCTCCCCATACCAGAACATTCTCTGTTATATTCCCAAGTAACACGTCACCTGGCATTCCAGAAAGGCTCATGGTCAAATGAGTGAATGGGTGAACAAGGCCTCCCAGGGGCCCAGGAAGGGCAAACACCCGCCTTCCTCCCAGGCCCCCACTCACTTTCTCTGTCGGTGTCTGCTTCGTGTTCCGCCAGGGTCTCGATGGAGCCGCCCCATCCCACGCCAGGTCCTGGGGGCACAAGGTGGCCCCTGGGCCATGAGGGCCAGACAGAGGCAGCAGGATGGGAGACACAGGAGCCAGGAGGGAAGCCCCCTCCCCCAAGGAGCCAGTGGGCCCCCAGGGACCCTTCCCCCTCACCTTTGCCATGGGAGCTGGGTGCCCCCAGGGGCCCCGGGCGCCGCTGTCGGAATCGCTGCCGGGGGGTGTCCCCAGGGCTGAATGACTCAGAGCTTCGCCCCACCGGGAATCTTGAGCTGAGTTTTCGCCGCTGCCCACCCGCCAGTGTCTCATCCCGCAGACACAGGGAGCTCTGTGCCCGGCGCATGGGTGACGGTGAGGGGGACCCTGCAAGAGGCACAGGCAGGGGGAGGTGTCCGAGCAGTGCCAGCAGGGCTGGGGGGAGCAGGGGCGGGGGGCGGGACTGTCAGGAGGAAGCTGCATGGGTGCCACAGGGGACGAGGCTGCAGAGATGGGGGCTGGGAGTGGGGACGCACAAGGCTGAATGAATGGAGGTGGCCACCGGAGGCAGGACCTGTGCTGGCTCTGACACTAACTCACTGTGAGACCTTGGGCAAGGTGCTTCCCCTCCCTGGGCCTCGGCTTCCTCGTAGGCTGTCTGGGATAAGTGACCTCTGACTAAAGTCCCTGCTGCTCCGAGGTCCTAGGCACCGCTCTGGATGGGTAGGACCAGGTGGGTGGCAGTGCGGGCAGGAGGGAGGTGCCAGCCGAGAGGAACGCAGCAGGGACCCAGGGCAGAGAGTCACCAGAACCATCTGATGGGGGGAAGGCGGGGGAAGGGGGGCACAGGGCTGCAGCAGAAAGGCCAGGAGGGAGCACATGCGAAAGCCACACAGGAAGACCAGGGGCACTGGCAAGCCCCCAGACCCACCTGTCCCATCTGCCTCCCTGCCCTCGGGGAGCTCCGTCTCTGGGGGGCCCCCCAGGCTCTCAGTGCTGCCAGCCCCATCGGCCCCCAGGCGCGGCCCCCCGTGGGGGCCCCCCTCCCGCCGGGGCCGCATCAGCCTCTTCACCTTGTCTGCCAGCCAGCTGCCCTTCCTGGGGGCAAGAGGGCACAAGAGGCGGGGTCAGGCCAGGGAGGAAGGCGGACAAGAGGGCCTCCTTTGGGGGTGGCAGAGGCCAGGCCAACCCTCACTCGGACCTGGATCCGGGCTAGGCCAGGGCTCAGAGGGCAGGGCAGGGGCGAGGTAGGGAAGACCTCCGGCCCGCCAGGGTGGAGGGGCCCGCTCACTTGGTCCGGGGCAGGGGCCCAGGCTCCAGCACGCGGTACTGGTCCATGATTTTCTCCACCAGCTTCTGCTTCTCCCGGCGCAGGGCGTTGAGCTTGTCCCTGGGAGGATGGGAAAGGAGGAGACGGACTTGAGGCCTGGGCATGAACGCAGGGTACACCCTGGTACACCCCTGCTGGTTAAACAGCAACATGCCCCAGGATACACCGTGCTGCCCGAGCCCCCGGGAGGGTCAGCCTCCTCTTTTCCCCAGGGCTTCACAGGGAATCGCCCCATAAAGGTCCCAGGGGCAGCCACACCGGCCCCTGCGGCCCCTCACAGGTACTCGCGCTGCTCGCGGTGCAGGTGGTCCCGGCTCTCCAGGCTGCGCTCCAGGAGCTCCCGGTTCTCCCTGCTCAGAGCCTGCACCTCGGCCAGCAGCTGCCGGTTCTCCTCTTCCTGGGCGCTCCGGAGCTCCGTCAACAGCTGTCACAGGCAGACGGCAGGACAAACAAGCGGGGGCGGTGGGGGACGCTTAAGCGGGCTCAGGGCAGCTGCCTTCCACCCAATTCTAGCTCTTTCCAACCCCATCCTCCCCTCCCACCGCCCTCCCTCCCCTGCCATCTACCCCTTACCACACCTCGCACTGCGTGGTCAGCCGGCAGGCACTCAAGTCCAGCTGCTGGTTGGACTCCCGCAGTCGCTGGCTCTGGGCCTCCAGCTGTGCCCGCTCCAGCTCCAGCCTCGCCAGCCGGCCCCGCAGCTCCCCGCGTTCCCCCTGTAACTCCCCGCGCTCCCGGGACACCTCCGCCAGCAGCATCTGAGCCCTGCAGAGGCAAGGAGACCTGCTCTCCAAGAGGAACCGCCCCCTCCCCTGCCCACCTCAACTGGGCTCTTCATGATGGCAGAGGAACCACGACGAGAGAGGAGGCAAAGCGGGACCCCGTGGGGAAAGAGACTAAATCACCATCAACCCACTTCACAGATGGGAACACTGAGAACTGGCCCAGGAGGGGAGGGGCTGTGCCTGGGCTGGTACCTGTCATGCTCGCTCTGCAGCCTCCGGAGCTCCTCCTCCAGGCCCCGCTGCCGATGCCCATCCTGCACCAGGCGTTCACGCTCTGCCAGCAGGGCCAACTCCTGCGCCTCCACACTGGCCCTCTGGGCCTGCAGCTGTTCGTGCCTGTGATGAACCAGGGACTCAGGGGGCTGCAAGGACCGGGGCCAGGGCAAGCAGGCAGCTGGACCATCTGGAAGTCCTCCGTCTCCTAAGCATAGGCCCCGGGGGGCAAAGCCACAGGGCAGAATGCTGTGCTGGGTGCCCACCACTCCGGACCACTGATGAAGCCCCAGGGTGAGCCCACCCTGGAAGTGCAGAGAGCCCTGCCGCACAAGAGGGCACAGCCAGGGAGAGGGGCCTGCTGGTGGCTCCCAGGGAACAGAGAGCCTGCTCTGGGCGGACAAGGGGCAGCCGGGAGAGGAGCTGTGAGCTTGGAGAGGGGTGCTCACCGACCCTGCAGCTCCCGATGGGCCAGCTCCAGGGCCCGCATGTTGGCCTTGAGGTCGCGGTGCCGGGCCAGCAGCCCCTCCAGCTCAGCCTCCTGCCGCCGCTGCAGCTGCGCCAGGGCCTCGTGGTCCCGCAGCAGGGCCTGCTGCTGCCCGCGGGTCTCCTCCTGGGAGCGCCGCGCCGCCTGCACCTCCTCCTCCAGCAGCCCCAGCTTCCTGTGCAGCTCCTGGCCCTGGGTCTCCAGTACAGACTTCTCGGCCTAGGAGAAAGCAGGGTGAGGGGCTGCTGCGGGAGGCATCCCAGGCCAGAAAGGGGGTAAGGGACAGGGGCAGAAGGCAGAGGGCGGAGGAAAGGAGAGAGAGCCGTCGAGGGGAGGCCAAGGGCCAGTGGCACAAGGCCAGGACGGGACAGATGGGGCTGGGGTCGGGGCAGGGAAACCAGAGGGACGAACGGCCAGCTGTGGAGGGGAGGGCTCCTGGAGAGGGGGTAAAAGGGGCACTGATGGGGGCCTGGAGGCCGGCAGGCCTTGGAGCAGGGGTCGCGGGAGGGCCGTGGGCAGGATGGGATGGGGGTCCGGGCCCACCTGCAGCCGGCTGCTGTTCTCCTGGGCCCGCTGACTCTGCAGCAGCAGCTCCTGGGCGCGTTCCTGCAGGCTCCCCAGCTGCCCCTCCAGGTGCTGCAGCTGGCCCTGCAGAGCAGCCTTCTCAGCTGCCAGCGTGGCATTCTGTTGGGGGATGGGAGGGGGTGATTTGCAGGGGGCCAGGTCTCTGGGGCACTGCCCCCTGCCCCCCCAGTCCCGCGCCCACCACAGCCCGACACTCACACTGCGCTCCACCTCGATGAGCCGCACGCTCTGGGCCTCCGTGCCCTTGAGCTCCGTTTGCTCCTGGGGCCCCAGCCCTGCGGCACCCTGGCGCAGCTGTAAGGAGAGACCCTGGGAGGTCACACAAGGGCATCGCAGAAGTCTGGGGGCAGCCCAACAAACCTCCCCTGGCAATCCCACAGCTGCCGGCTGGGCAGTCTGCTGGGGGCCCACTGGCTATGTTCTTGTCTCCTTTCCAGGTGGACAGCGAGCCCCCTGAGGACAGCAACAGCCTGGTATGGGGCCCTCACCACATCGGGGCCGAGCCAGTGTGCAACAAGGGAGTCAGAAATGATCCCTAACTTATGACCGTTGGCACTGAGCTCAGGAAGTGGTGGGGCCCCCGCAGGAGAGACACAGCAGGTGCCTCAGAGTCAAGCAGGCTCAGTCAGGTTGAAGAATGGAAGTAACAAGGCCCGGGCAGAGCTACCTGGCTCCCAGCACAGCGCTTCTTCCTAGAGACCCTGAAAGGGCGTGCAAGGCAAGCGACTGGCCAAGAACTGAGGGGCGAGAGGAGAGGGGGCCCTGAAATACCTACCCGAGGATGGAGACAGGGATGGGCTCAGGCCCCAGGAACCGGGCGGTGGCCTCACCTTGACAGCTCGTCTTCCAACTGCAGGGCCCTCTTTCTGAGCTCCATCAGCACCTCCTCCTTGCTGGTGGCCGCCGCCTGCAGCTCAGCTTCCAGCCGCTGCTCCAGGCCCTGGTACCTGCCAGGAGAAGTCTTAGCACCCAGCCCTCTCCAAGTCTTTACCTGCCCCTCTCTGCCCCTTGGGCAGTGCCCCACCTCTGGTGCTGGAACTCCTGTTCCCGCAGAAATTCCTGGCGTTCCAGGGCTGCCCGTTCCAGCTCATTCTGCAGACGCTCCAGCCGGGCCCCCAGCTCCCGGCCCCGCACCACGGCCTTCTCCAGCTCCTGAGGGAAGGCAGAGTAGGCTCAGGGCCAGAAGGGTAGACCGCCACCCTCACCAGGCCTGAGCGCCAGGAGACCTGGCCTTCTGTCCTTGATCTCTCACCCCGAAATATCTTGAACTCTCTGGGCCTCTATGCCCTGATCTGTAAAATGGGAGCAAAGCCTGATGAGCCTGCAGAGTGGGTATGAGAGAGCCGGGGATTATAAGCCTGCCAGGGAGTGAGGGAAGCCCCTGGGCCAGGGCTCAGAGACACTCGCTGGGCACATGTCTTCACCTCTTTGAATCCATGGTTCCTCATGTGCCCAGTGACAGCTGGATGCTCCCTGCGTGCTGAGGCCACACGGGCAGGTGAGGGGAAGAGGTGCTCAGAGGCGGCGGGTCTGGAGAGTGCTCTCAGCCACAGGGGGACGGCTACAGAGGGCAGGAACCTGGTGAAGGCCAGGCCTAACCACAGCGGGAGCTGGGAAGGGGAGGGCCAGGATGCTCACTGCTGGCCAGGCCTGTGGCGGTTGGGCCATACCATTGAGGAAGTGGGTAGGAGACCCGCTCTGGCCCGTGGCCCCCGCCCCCAGAGAGGTAGGTCGAACCATTCTGAGGTTCAGGGTGGGGTGGAGGGGCTCCGGCAGGATGAAACCATGGGGAAGGGCCAACCATGATCACCGCCCACCAAGTCCTGCTCTTGGAAATGGAGCCTACCCTTCTTTGCCTGATCTTCCTGGCTTAGCAACTCCACCCGGGCCAGCCCCTGGGGTCACTGCACTTCCAGACACCCTTGGCCACTGCCTCTCGCTAAAAATCTCAAAGTCCCACAAGGCCTTGATGCCCAGAGGCCCAGCCACAAGAGCCACAGGATGGAGAGCAGGCAGAAGAGGAATGCCCACGAAGACCTGCATCTCAGGCGGGACCCCTGCCCTGCCACGGCCAGGCCCCAGCCAGAGCCCCGGGGCCCACCCACTGCGCCTCCGCCCCTACCGCCCCCTGCAGTGGGGAGGTCCACCTGGACAACCCCTTTGGCCCCTGGTTCCCTCACCTTCTTCCCGTGGCCAGCCACCTCCTCCCGTACCACACCCAGTTATCACCAGGAACTGCTCCACCAGGAAATTTCACAAAATTCCCCTTTGTCCTTAATGTCTTCCACCCTCTTGGTCCTCAGAGCCAGCTCTTTTGGCCAGCCAGCCCTACTGGCTCTTCCCCACCCACCGGCTAGCATTCCCTCTCCACTGATTAAGCCCATACTGAGTGCCAGGCACTGCTCCAAGCACTCTACGTTCATTATCTTGCAGGATCTTGTGACATAGGTATCATTTTTATTCTGGTTTTACAGGTAAGGAAATGGAGACTCAGAGAGGAGTAACTGGCCCCAAGCCACACAGCTGAGTAGGGGAGCTGAGCTATAACCCAGATCTATCTGCCAGCATCTCTCAGCTCCTACAGAGTGGACCCCAGAGACAAGCTCTTGGCCTTACCCTCTCACCCACACTCTCAATTCTCACACGCCCCAGACCAAGGAGGTGTCTCAGAGCAAATAACTTCTCCTCTCTGAACCTCAGTGTCCTGCTCTGTGTAACAAGGAAACTGCTCAGCTTCCAGAAGATTTGATACTTCCCAAGTGGTACCAATGGTAAAGAATCTGCCTGCCAATGGAGGAGCTGCAAGAGATGCAGGTTTAATCCCTGAGTTGGGAAGATCCCCTGGAGTAGGAAATGGCAACCCACTCCAGTATTCTTGCCTGGAAGCTTCCATGGACAGAAGAGCCTGGCGAGCTACAGTCCATGGGGTCACAAAGGGTCAGACATGACTGAACACACACGTGTGTGGAGCATACCTTCGCCCCAGCCCTGGGCCGCACTGGCCCAAACACCCATCCCCTTGCCTCATGGTCTCTTCTGCTTCCCCTGAGGGGCCTCCAGACCTGCAGATCTGACAACTCTGCTCACATTATTTGCAGAGTGGGTATGAGAGAGCCGGGGATTATAAGCCTGCCAGGGAGTGAGGGAAGCCCCTGGGCCAGGGCTCAGAGACACTCGCTGGGCACATGTCTTCACCTCTTTGAATCCATGGTTCCTCATGTGCCCAGTGACAGCTGGATGCTCCCTGCGTGCTGAGGCCACACGGGCAGGTGAGGGGAAGAGGTGCTCAGAGGCGGCGGGTCTGGAGAGTGCTCTCAGCCACAGGGGGACGGCTACAGAGGGCAGGAACCTGGTGAAGGCCAGGCCTAACCACAGCGGGAGCTGGGAAGGGGAGGGCCAGGATGCTCACTGCTGGCCAGGCCTGTGGCGGTTGGGCCATACCATTGAGGAAGTGGGTAGGAGACCCGCTCTGGCCCGTGGCCCCCGCCCCCAGAGAGGTAGGTCGAACCATTCTGAGGTTCAGGGTGGGGTGGAGGGGCTCCGGCAGGATGAAACCATGGGGAAGGGCCAACCATGATCACCGCCCACCAAGTCCTGCTCTTGGAAATGGAGCCTACCCTTCTTTGCTCTGATCTTCCTGGCTTAGCAACTCCACCCGGGCCAGCCCCTGGGGTCACTGCACTTCCAGACACCCTTGGCCACTGCCTCTCGCTAAAAATCTCAAAGTCCCACAAGGCCTTGATGCCCAGAGGCCCAGCCACAAGAGCCACAGGATGGAGAGCAGGCAGAAGAGGAATGCCCACGAAGACCTGCATCTCAGGCGGGACCCCTGCCCTGCCACGGCCAGGCCCCAGCCAGAGCCCCGGGGCCCACCCACTGCGCCTCCGCCCCTACCGCCCCCTGCAGTGGGGAGGTCCACCTGGACAACCCCTTTGGCCCCTGGTTCCCTCACCTTCTTCCCGTGGCCAGCCACCTCCTCCCGTACCACACCCAGTTATCACCAGGAACTGCTCCACCAGGAAATTTCACAAAATTCCCCTTTGTCCTTAATGTCTTCCACCCTCTTGGTCCTCAGAGCCAGCTCTTTTGGCCAGCCAGCCCTACTGGCTCTTCCCCACCCACCGGCTAGCATTCCCTCTCCACTGATTAAGCCCATACTGAGTGCCAGGCACTGCTCCAAGCACTCTACGTTCATTATCTTGCAGGATCTTGTGACATAGGTATCATTTTTATTCTGGTTTTACAGGTAAGGAAATGGAGACTCAGAGAGGAGTAACTGGCCCCAAGCCACACAGCTGAGTAGGGGAGCTGAGCTATAACCCAGATCTATCTGCCAGCATCTCTCAGCTCCTACAGAGTGGACCCCAGAGACAAGCTCTTGGCCTTACCCTCTCACCCACACTCTCAATTCTCACACGCCCCAGACCAAGGAGGTGTCTCAGAGCAAATAACTTCTCCTCTCTGAACCTCAGTGTCCTGCTCTGTGTAACAAGGAAACTGCTCAGCTTCCAGAAGATTTGATACTTCCCAAGTGGTACCAATGGTAAAGAATCTGCCTGCCAATGGAGGAGCTGCAAGAGATGCAGGTTTAATCCCTGAGTTGGGAAGATCCCCTGGAGTAGGAAATGGCAACCCACTCCAGTATTCTTGCCTGGAAGCTTCCATGGACAGAAGAGCCTGGCGAGCTACAGTCCATGGGGTCACAAAGGGTCAGACATGACTGAACACACACGTGTGTGGAGCATACCTTCGCCCCAGCCCTGGGCCGCACTGGCCCAAACACCCATCCCCTTGCCTCATGGTCTCTTCTGCTTCCCCTGAGGGGCCTCCAGACCTGCAGATCTGACAACTCTGCTCACATTATACCCTCCACTGACTCCTTGTCATCCTCATGAAAACAGCTGCAACTCCTTCCTTTGCTCGGAAGGGAGATGAAGCCTTGCCCAATAGGAAACCTGCTTAAGGAAGTCTTCATGTCACCTCGCTCCACTCCTTGCCTCACACTCCACCCCTGCAAACGGGTTTGCTCCTCCTCCTGGCTCATTACCATTTTCTCTCTTCCTCCAGGAAGCCTTCCCTGATGAGCCCCAGCCTGAGTCCAGTGTGCTTCCTAGACCCCTACGGCTCCTCGCACAGTCCTGTCTCCACCCCAGATTGTGAATGTCTCCCAGAAGCTGCGAGTGCTGGCTGCCTGGCACAGGGCCTAGTGCCAAGAAGATGCCCACAAACATGCTCGAATGAATGAATACAGGGGTTCCAGGTTTTCTGTCTTCTCCAGCCCCCATCGCAGCTCCGGCCAGCCTCACCTGCCACTTTCTTTTCTTTTTTCTTTTTTGTCACGCCATGAAACTTGTAGAATCTTAGTTCCCTGACCAGGGATTGAACCTGCGCTTCCTTACTGCATGCAGAGTCCACTGGACCGCCAGGGAATTCTCTCACCTGCCACCTTGACCACAGGCACTGCCTTCCTACAGCCCCAGGTCCTTTGTACACCAAGGTGACTCTCCCCAAACCCAGCATCACACAGGTCGGCCCACACCCTTTGGTGAATTTCCCTGTCTGGGGATGAAGTACCAATACCCACAAAGCTGGCCTGACACACCTCTCCACCTACCCCCATGTTGCCTGGGCCCCTGAGCATTTCTAATACCTTCAAGTCTTTGCACTTGGTGTTCCCCCTGGATGAAATATCCTTCCCCACCTAGTGAGATCTCGATCTTTCCTTAGAACCCTCCCTGAAGCCTCCTTGCCCCGACCCTGGCATCAGTTCCTGTTCCCATGGATTGCAAAGCACTTTGCCCACGACAACCAATGTATCTTGAGCCTTTGCCCACCATGAACTAGACTCTTCACACCATTATTTCCATCGGCCTTCCAAAGCCCCAGTAAAGCAACGATGAAGAACACCCCCATTTTACAGAGGGAGGCACTGGGGTGCAACTGAGTAAACTGCCACAGTCAGAGAGTCAGGATTGTCACCCAGGCCATCTAGCTCCATGCCCACCACCTCCTACAGCCACTCATCAAAGGCAGGGGACATCTGCCCTAGTCCCAGGCAGGTGCGCATTTGGGAGGCAGGAGTGGACATCGCCCTTACCTCTCCAGCCCCAGCTCAGTGCTGGGTACCCAGCAGCTGCCGACAAAATAACCCCCAAACCCTGGCAACTGGCCTGGAACCCTGTCTCCTGGCCATGACCCCCACCATACCTCCTGGAGAGCCTGCCTCTCCCGGCGCTGTGTCTCAGCCTCCTCCAGGTGCCGGCGGCCCTCGCCCTCCAGCACGTGCAGCCGCTCCTCGGCCTCCTCGGCCCGGGCCCGCAGCCTGGGCGCCTCTCGCTCCCACTGCCTCCGCTCGCGGCCGGCTGCTGCCAATGCCTCCGCCAGTGCCTCTCGCTCCCGCGACGCAGCCTCCAGCTCCCGGGCAGAAGACTCCACTGCCTCCCGCAACCGGGCTAGCTCCTGGGCCTGGACCTCCACCTCCCGGTGGGCCTCAGCCTCTGCTCTCCGGGCCTGAGCCAGCTCCTCCGAGAGGCGGGCAGCCTCCGTGCCTCGGGCCTCCAGCCTCCGGGCCTGGGCCTCCAGCTCTGCTCGAAGGGCCTCAGCCTCTCGCTTCAGCCACGCCACCTCCTCCTGGAGGGCCTCCCGCTCAGGGACACCACTGACCAGGATCTCCTCGGAGGCCTGTGCCTCCTGGGTCCGGACTTCAGGAGCCCCTTCCAGTTTCTTCTGTGACTTTCGTTGGGTTGCATCCCCGACCAACCCCCCCAACCTCTGTTCATCCCCTCTGGCCTCTGTTTGCCCCTCGGGTAGGTCCGGCCTCTGGTCTAGGGTCCCCGGCTCCTCCAACCGCACACCCGGGCTGGTCTCCGTGGGTCCAGTCTTGCTCTCTGGGTCCTCCTGTCTCACCCTCAGGGCCTCTGGCACCGACTCCCCAGTCTCTCCTCCCAGAGACAGCTGGGCCTGAATGTTAACCTCAGGACCCTGAGGTGGGGTCACAGAGGCAAGGGTCTGGAGAGGGGCTCCCAGGCCAGCATTCTTCGGGAACTCCTGTGCCTCTGTGTCGGGGTCTGACTGCTGGGGCATGGAGTCTGCAGAGACCACATCCGTCTGGAGAGGCTTCTCCACCACCTGTGGGTCCAGATCAGATGCCGACCCCTCGAAGGCTGGCTCAAATGCCAGGGGAGCAGGGTACGAGGTCTGGGAGCCTTCATCCACTGCCTGAGCAGCCAAGGCCTGGGGGCCGGGGTCTGAGGCTGGGCAAGTTTGCGGAGCTGAGTCAGGCTCTCGAATCACTGAGTCTTCATTCTGCTCCTCCAGTAGGCGGGGCTGAGGGCACACGGGTTCAGTTCAGTCACTCGGTCATGTCTGACTGTTTGCAACCCAATGGACTGCAGCACGCAGGGCCTGCCCGTCCATCACCAACTCCCAGAGTTTACTCAAACTCACGTCCATTGAGTCGGTGATGCCACCCAACCACCTCATCCTCTGTCATCCCCTTCTCCCACCTTCAGTCTTTCCCAGCATCAGGGTCTTTTCAAATGAGGGCATATGACAGGGAGGGTCAAACCCGGAGGAGGTGGCCAGGAAGGGCCTGCCGATGGCTGGAGGGGTCTCACCTGGCCACCTGGCCGCCTCTGCAGCACCCGGAGGAAGCCTCGAAGCTCCTGATTCTCCCGCTCCAGGGCCCGCAGCCGCTCAGCCTCTGCCTCCCTCACTTCATCATGTAGCGAGGGAGCCTCTCCGGGCAGGGGTTCTAGGGTGTGGGCGATGAAGTCAGCAAAGTCCACTCTGCACCATATGACTCCTCACATACACCCCCACCCCTGAACCAGACCTGGGGGAAGGGGATGAAACCAGAAGCCAACCCCACTATGGAAAAAAAAGGGGAAAGTGTTAGTTGCTCAGTCATGTCTGACTCTGTGACCCCTTGGTCTGTCGCCCACCAGGCTCCTCTGTCCACGGGATGCTCCAGGTAAGGATACTGAAGTGGGTAGCCATTTCCTTCTCCAGGGGATCTTCCCAACCTCGGGAACGAACCTGGGTTTCTTGCACTGCAGACATTCTTTACTGTCTGAGCCACCAGAGAAGCCCCAATAGCTACAGGGAAACAGAGGCAGCTCCCACCCGCAGCCCTGCCACTTGAGGCCCTGCTCACCTTCCCCAGGGGAGCCCGGGGGTGGCTCCAGGCTCCGCTGAAGCTCCAGTTCCAGCTCCACATTCTCTTCTGCAAGCTGGTCCACCTGATGCCGCAGGGAGTCCAGCTCCTAAAGGGGAGAGCAGGGTCAGGCAAGCCCTCTCTGCTATGGCCAGGCCCACTGTGGGGGCTAGAGGGTCACTGGAAGGAAATGGCAACCCACTGCAGTATTCTTGCCTGGAGAATCCCAGGGACAGAGGAGCCTGGCAAGCTAGAGTCTGTGGGGTCACGACTGAGTGCACACGCACACATGCACAGAGGAAACAGAGAGGAGGAGTCAGTGACCACCAAAGAGCCCTCGGGCCTCTGAGGGCACGGATCTCTGAGTGACCGGGGGTCTCACCGCGTGGGCCTCGCCCAGCCGGGTCCGCAGCAGCAGGTTCTCGCGCTGGATCTCGTGCAGCCGAGCACAGCGCTCCTGAGCCGCCTCCAGCTGCTCCTCCAGCAGCGCCTTGGAGGCCTCCAGAGCCCCCGATAGCACCCGCTCCTCCTGGTGGGGAGCAGAGAGCCAGTGGCTGGATCCCCCCCCACCCCGGCCTCCGCAACACCTCCACCTTGCCTACCGCTCCCCTCCACCTGCCCCATCCTTCAAAGGGCCTATCCTCAGGGCCCCCCCTGAGGATAGGCCACCCCTTCACCTCGTTACCCTAGCAACACCTGGGCCCCCCACTAAGGCCTGACTCTCGGCCAAACTCTCTCCTCTCTTGGCCCACCCTGTCCCTCAGAGGCCACGCCCACCCCATGCCCAGCCCCGCAGCCCCGCCTCCCGCCTCACCTCTAGCCGGCCCTTGCAGGCCTCGGCCGCCTGGAGGCGCTCTCGGCAGCGTCGCAGTTCCTCCTGCAGGCGGGGCAGGCGGCCAGCCCGTTCCCGCAGCGCCTCTGCCTCCTCGCGGTACAGCTCCGCCCGCTTGGCCTGTCCGGTCAGCGCCTGGGCCTGAAGCAGACGGGTACGGAGCTAGAACCGGCCACCCGCCAGCCAGAGGGATTGGGACGGGAAGGAACCAGGTTGGAGGACGCAGGAGGACGGAGAAGGTGCGAGGAAGAGGTTAAGGAAGGCGAGACCGTGCCTGGGGACATCTGAGCCTACCTCCTGGCGGAGCCTTCGGATTTCAGCTTCCAAGCCCTGCACCTCCGCTTGGGAATCCAGCAGCAGCTCGGCTTTCTCCTCGCTGAGGGA